>PRKT01000358.1:346544-358400 GCA_003671525.1 Saccostrea glomerata | reverse complement strand
TCTTCTCAAGAACCACTGGGCCAGAAAAGCTGAAACTTATGTGGAAGCATCCTGGTATAATGTAGATTCTAAATTGTTCAAATAATGACCCCTGGGGGATGGGTGGGGCCACAATGGGGAATCAAAGTTTTATATAGAAATATATAGGAAAAATCTTTGAAAATTTTCTTCTTAAGAACCACTGGGCCAGAAAAAGTGGAAGCATTCTGGGGTAGTGTAAATTCTAAATTGTAGGAATGATGACCCCCGGGGGAAGGGCGGGGCCATTATAGGGAATCAAAGTTTTACATTTTTTATATAGGAAAAATCTTTGAAAATCTTCTTCTCGGGAACCACTGGGCCAAAAAGCTGAAACATATGTGCCCATGGAAGGATCATGTGGTAGTGTAGATTTCAAAATGTCTAAATTATGATCAGTGGGGTAGGGTGGGGATGCATTATGTATAACAAGGGTGAAATCTGGTAAAGAACAGAATGGTCAAAGCTTCTCAGGTGAGCGATGTGGCCCATGGGCCTCTTGTTTCTCTATAATACATGCATGGTTGCTTGATATGAAATAAATTACAAAGACACGGAAAATTTGTATTTGTCTACTTTTTTTTTTGAAAAGTGTGGTCAGTACTATTTTTTTTTTCATTTAATAGACATGACAATGTTGTTCCTGTTAGTGTTCTTATAGTTAATGCATCACTCGTCGAATAAAAACACCGTTCACGGTAGCCTAGTGGTAGAGCGTTCGCTTCGTGATCGGGAGGCCCGGGTTCGATTCTCGTTCCCGGCGCCGCGTCAAACCTAAGACGAAAAATAGGTAGCGACCAAGCGCTCGGCATCAGAAGTGAAAGTCACGGGTCTTTCGGATATGACCTTAAAAACGTAGGTCCCGTGTCACGGTAGGCGCTGGCACGATAAAGAACCCTCACTGCTCAATGGCCCTGAGTGCCAAGCAAAGGTCTAAATTTGAAGCCCTTCACCGGCATACGGTGACGTCTCCATATGAGTGAAAAATTCTCAAGAGGGACGTTAAACACTATACAATCAATCAATCAATCAATCAATCGAATAAAAACAATCATGAATTTCATATTAAGCAACCATGCATGCATTATAGAAAAAAAATTAAAGCACAGTGTTATGATCATTTCGATACTTCATTATCGTGTTTTTTTTTAAATAAACGATAGGCTTTGGGGTTATTGAAATTAAAAGTTCAGAGGGTTTGTGTCTGTCGGCTAATTATATATGAAAGAGCATGCTGTGCGTCGAAAAAATGGAGAACGAGGGAAGCTATTGACAAACAAGTTGAATAAGAAGATTATCAACATTCTAGCTTAAAGTCATCATTCACAGTTTTCTTGACCATAGCTAGGAGCAATCAGCGTTGGACAGGGGATGCTTACTCCACTATTGCGCATAATCCCAACACTAATGTTTTTAGAGATCTGCTCTTGTTTTTTTATTGTTATAAACTCTTGTGCATAATTACTGTTCGTAAATTTCATTTTTTGTTAGAGTTTTAAGGAACTCAATGTTTTGCAAGTTTTTGACATTATTTGGGAAATTAAATTTCTTTTACATGTTACAAAATAAGAATAATTTAATGTATTTCTGTCTACAAATTCAAAGTTTTATGGCTCAAGAGCATGTGGAATGTTTACAGGTATATCAATTGAATAATTCTTAGTATAAAAGGAATGCAAAATTCTTGTTTTTTATGTCTTGTTTATGTTCCATTTTGAAGCAGAAAATATAAATAGTAAACTACATGCAGCTTGAAGGTATTTTCCAATTATTTATTTATTTATTATTGAGATTTTTCTTTGGGGTGATAGAAAAATGCACAGAACTGTTTGTGTAACTGTTAAAATGACATATGAACATAATAAAACTCAAAACTTCATTATAACAATACAAATTGGGAGAAGGGCAAACATGGGCCTCTATCACACCACAGGTGGGATCAGGCCTGGGGCCATAAAACTAAGACGAGCTCACCTTTGATCTCAGTCTCACTTTTCTACTATATATTCCTTTGGAAAAAGTGAGACTGAGATCAAAAGTGAGCTCGTCTAAGTTTTATGGCCCCCAGGCCAGGTACCATAGACAAAAAAAGCATTTCATGTTAACCAATTAGAAAATATCAATGTGTGAACTTTGAGTACCATGATTCATTCACATCATTTTAGTATGTCATTACTCTAAAAGTTGGCTTTCTTGCGAGTTAAACGCCAAGATATTAAAAGCTTAAATTCTCTAGATTTTTAGTAGTATTTTATTAGAGACTATTTATTAGCAATATAATAATAAAATATTATATTTATAAGTTAAGTTTAACATAAAATAAGCTTAGTATCTGATTTTTTCTTGATAGAAATGCTACTGGATGTTTATCCAGCAAGAGCAACCAGCAGTTCCGTTCGGGCTCTTGGATATGCAGCCAAAACAATTGATGGAAATCATGACCAGTCCTGGACAAATTGCATGCACACAGCGCAGAGTCAATCGGAAGCGTGGTTAATAATAGATATTGGAAATATTGCCAACCTAGGAAGTGTAAAAATATGCTTCAGTATTACTACTTCAGTATTTTTAAAGTTAAAAAATTAATTTAAATCTTAATTAAAATTTATAAAATTCATTTATATTTTGTAAAATTCCGCACAAATCTTATATCATGGGATTGATAAAAACTTTCAGAATATGAGATTTCAAAGTGGCTGAGAGATTGACGTTGGAATCTATTAAGACAGAATCTGTAAAGGTTGAGCAGAGAGCAGTTAAAGAATTCTGCGTAGACATCGGGAAAACATCAAAAGAGACCCATAAATTCTGTAAACAGTCGGGAAATATAGTCAAGAAAACTGATCTTTAGTATTTAAGTGGTATATAAGATTTTCCGAAGGAAGCAATGGCTAACAGGATGACATGCGTGAAGGAAGACCATCATTCCGATATCGCAGTGCTGGAAAAGAAAATAAGTACTGTAACATGCATTTGACGTATTCCGTAAAAAAAATCGTTCTACGCGGACAGAGGTTTTGATGATTTGCAGAATCAGACACAGGTGTTAGAAATTCTAAATCGTGTGAAACCTGAACAGTTTGTGCACATTAATTATGACCGATTAAAGCGACATAAGAAAGGTTTAAACCCGAGGCAGCGGTAGTGACTACCGCAGTATTCAGCAGAAGGGGCTTAGAAGATAAGAGATAAGGCTACAAATATTTATAGATTCTATAACTGTTAACAGCTCATAAGCACATGGTTGTAGTGACCAGTAGGAAATAAACACAATTCGCGGGAATGGTGGTTATCTTTATATACAGCAGATTCAACACTGCATTTATAATTACCTGTACATAAAAAAATTAACTAATTATAATTACTCAGAACACATAAGTAGTCTATTGAAATATATATGATAATATCTGATAGTAAATAATCAGTGAAAAAATCCTTCATCGCTTTTTTCCAGAGATTTTGAGTAAAATTATTTGTCTTTGGCACAAGATTTTGATGTCCTGATCGTGGTCTTCTGGCGTCTTCATAGTTACTGATAGATATATAGTCTCTATCCATATTTTCATTCCAATCCAATACGGACATATGGGACCTGCTCTTGTACTCTTTGTCTCCAAATTTTATGCGCTTGTCATGATAAACAAGAAGTGCTTTGTTGAATTACTCAACATAATGTGTATCAACACAATTTACATAATCATCAGGCGATTTATAAATTTGATGTTTTCTAATCTCTGACTGTAGAATTCTCTCGGCATCAGAGTCTTTGATGATAAGTTTAGATGGCTCATAATTCGGATCAGTTTAACATCTGGACTCTGCTTGACAGTTTTCAGGATTGTCTTTATAATGATCTACGATATTGTCCAGTAATTGTCTGAGTTTTTCTGGAGATCCTTGGCAGTTTTTCATAGCGTAGTATGTGTTTGTCTTGATGGAGGCCACTTTGTCCGATAGATCAGGGTGCCATGTTATTCCCATGAGTTTTTTAGGACCAACTGCATTTTTTTTTCATTTCTTTGTTGATACCTTTGCTTGCATGCCATGTATCATTAGCATTTGTCACAGAGGGCTGAGATGAGGAGAGATATTTGTTTACAGATGCATTTCTATCATGTCCGTGTATATTTATGGAAACATCATTCTCTTACAATTTTCAATGCTCATACAATTTTTCAACACCTTTCATCTCACGCTTTTGGCTCACAGGATCATATTCTCTTGTGACAACAGCAAGGCCCACTACACGATGATTGTTCTGTCCTACGGCAATGACATCCGACTGGGCTGCATTTCTGCGCCATCCATGACGAAAATCCGTTAGAATATTGATGCTATTAAATTGGGTAGCAGACTCCTCAGATTTTAGGATTTCTGTGCCCACTTCTTCGTTTATGGCATCAGTAATGGACTCTCTTGCAAGCTCTTCTGTTTTTGAACAATAAAGTTCATGATGGTTTTCAAACATACTCTCAGGTATGAGACCCAGGTTTGAAGATTCGCAAAAACGTTCATACTGGCTGTACGAGGGTTGTCCGTAAAGTTCCTGGACAACATTGATAATTAAGGACAAACATTGACAAAATATTTGAAACTATTATTTTCATTACATTCATGTTTCATTTTAAAAATATGCAATTTTTCAACAAAGACAAAGCACAAATAGTTATAATTTTATCAGATACAAAAAAAAAAAAACACACACTCTCATACCCGGAGCACTATAACGAAAATTTTTGACGTTACCCGAAGTCAAAAGCTAAATACGAGCAGTAGAAACTTTTCTCAACATACGTAGTCAGCGTTTAGCTCAATACATTTCTTAAGTCATTTTGACCAGTCATAAAAATATGCACAAAATGGTCAGGTTTCATTCTTAAATAATATTTAACAATGCCTGTCTATATCCTGCAATCATCCAACCACTGTCCGTGTCAAGACGATTTCATTTACGGAAGTACGGCATGATCACTTTAAGAAATTCATATTTTACAGCACTACAATCTCGGAATAATGGTTTTCCTTCACTCATGCCATCCTGTAAACTGTTCATTCTGTCCGAAAATATTATATCATACTTAAATAATAGTGAACGACTTCTCTTACTATGATTTCCCGATTGTTTTCAGAATGAATTGGTCTCTGTAGGTGTCTTTCCGGTGTCAGCGCAGAATTTTATCACTGTTCACTGCTCCACCTATTCCGAAAACGTCTCTTTTTTGAACTATTCCGATCCTGTCTTAATAAGTTCTAACGCTGATTGCTCACCTATTTTGAAACTTTAAACGTTCAAATTTTGCAGATTTGATGTGATAACTTCTGTCAACCTCATAATGTAAAATTCTCTCAGATTTCCCAAAATTTTTTTAAAAATAAAAATGATATTTAAAAAGTGATAAATATTGTTTTAATTTAAATTTTGCGGTGCTCCGGGTCTCCATTCAAAGTCTAATTATGAAGCCATAATTGTAATTAAACATTTAAAATTGAATAAATTTTTACATTATTCAATTCACATTAAGTAAAGGATTAGAAATATGCCAATAATATATATCAATGACACAACTTTTATTAAATTTTTGGCTTGTCCACGAATTTTACGGACAACCCTCGTATTTGAGTCCAGTTGCATTTACTGCATGAATCATGAGTAGATTGGTTAAAAACATTCCTCCGGGTAGATACTTGGATGAATCTGCGGTCACACTATGATTTTTTTTTTGCAGGTAAATGTTACTTTCCCTGTATGACCAAATCTCTGTAGTCGTTTCACATCCAGTAGCTCCTCCCCAGCAGGCATTTCAACGTTGATTCAACTTTGAATCATCGTTGCACTTCAACGTTGAATCAACGTTGAATTTTGGTTGCATATGAAAGTTGAGGCAACGTTGAGACAAAACGTTGTTTCAACGTTGAATAAAAGTCGAAAATGGGTTGAATTTTTGGTTGATTTATGGTAGATTTTTGGTTGCAAATGAAAGTTGATGCAACGTTGAAGCTTCAACGTTGTTTCAACGTCAAATATAATCATTGAGAAAAAGTGAACATTTGTTGTAATTAGGTTGAGATTTGGTTGAAATTTTTCGGTTTTACAAACGTTGACATTTGGTTGAAATCACGTTGAATTCATATTACATTTTGCTTTATAAACAAATACATTTCAAATTCTTATAAAAATTTTTATTCAAGTTGCGTAATATTTATATCTTATAATCCAGTATTATGATTGTAAGAGAATTTATTTAGTCTGTATTTTAAAGACAAACACAAATTCCCATTTAATCACTGAATCTCAAAAATCACTACTTGACAAAATTTAAATTTCTAGTGAAAAGGGGGTCACAGTAATCACATCCAGGTTCTTCAAAGTTTCTGTCTGTTTACACTACAAAGTTCCACAAAGTGACGGATCCATTGATTTTAATCATGCATATCGTTAAGTCCCACGAATGAAAGAAATGAACAGGAGAACCCACCCTCTAAAGCAAAAGGCTTAAGCCTATAAATAAAAGAAATAAAGAAGATAAAGCCATTTGTTCGATTAGATGTACGTAACACGTTATTTCAAACGATAAAAATAAATATACATGAATGATTTTAAAAATCGGACAAAGGAATATATTCCAGTTCTTGGATTTAATCAACATGATTAAAATGATTAAAAGAATTATAGTTGACTTCTTGTTAAAATTCGTATTTGTATGCTTATAAATAATTTTTACTAAAGAAAAATGTTATAGACATACATCATGTACATAGACGTCGTGTACTTACAAAATGTTGTATTCCTTTGTAATATTATTTTCACGGGCGAAGAATCTGATGCAATCAAGCCTGACTATACAAGCAATTCCTGAACCACTGGTTGATTGAACCCTACGACGAACTACAATTAATAAAATTGTATAATATATAAGTATACTTATATTTCATAACCAAATGAATATCAACAAAACACATAAAACACGAACCAAGGATGAGCATTTCACGCAGATTTCAAATATACTTACAAAACAAGAATTAAATGATGTACAGATACTTTTAAAAAAAAAATCTTAAATCCATGAAAAGGAAATAATACTTACTGAGCAGAAGTTGATATTCCAGCCTTAATCCTTGTGTTTATAGCTTAAAAACACATTAAATATGGACAACAAAGAGACGCGCAGTTCTTGTCCATCAGTTGAATTCAAATTTTGACCTAGATAAGCTGCAAACAGCTTACTCTGCCCAGCAAAAAAATTGCATAACCAGGTTATCCTGACACTGAAACTGACCAACTAAGCGAGAGGCACTCCTTATCTGATAACGGGATTTTGGGGAGTGGATCTTAAGTAATGCTACTTGACTGGGGTTAATATTGTCAGTGTAAAAATTTTTATGTGTTTATTTGATTTTTTTAAATATTTTGTGAAAAGAAAGATTATAGAATTAATACACAGAACAAAAGCACAATCTAATGAAATAAGACTTCTTAGATTGGCTCTGTATGACAATCTGACAATAACGAGTATACGGCACGGATCTAGGCTATATGAGTCTAAGAACGTACTTTAATTCGGAATAAATAAATATTTTAATTAATTCTATAGTAAAATGGAATTACAGTGAGATGTTGGATAATGATGTCATTATTTATTTTAAAAAGCTCATATTTAACATATTTTATAAATATGTAGAAAAAAAAAACTGCATTCACAATTTATTAAAAAAAAAAAACTTTATGAAACATAATTATATTGAAGTGTTAAATGTACATGTCATACTTCATATTAACTCATATCTACAATTTCATAATGGTACCAGCTGTTGGCACAACTCTTGAGTAAATCAATTCATAATGCATCCGTTATATTTATTTTGTATAATTATATATGATATTTTCTAACAATGCATACAGCTGTGTATATATTGCGAAAAATCGCATGGACTAAGAGTTAAAGACACCTTTATATTTTAACCTAAAAAACTGAAATGCTCAATACTCATTACCCATTGTTTCAACGTTAAATTTTTCTAACTTTCCTAAAGTTGAAAATATGTTGCATCTTCCACGTTGTTTCGACGTTGAAATAAAAAAAACTGTAAACTTTGCATTTTAAACCTTGAAACACACAATGTACAATATCAAAAAATACTCAACGTTGAAAACATGCTGAATCTTCAACGTTGTTTCAACGTTGAAATGTCAACTAACATCAAACGTTGAGAATTTGATGCTACTTGAACGTTGTTTAAACTTTGAATATTGACGAGCATTCAACGGTGAAAATATGTTGCAGCTTCAACGTTGATTCAATGTTGAAATATAAACAACATCAAACGTTGAGAATATGTTGCAGCTTCAACGTTGTTTCAAAGTCGAAATATCGACGAACATTCAACGTTGAAAATATGTTGCAGCTTCAACGTTTTTTCAACGTTGAAATATCGACGAACATTCAACGTTGAAAATATTTTGCAGCTTCAACGTTTCAACGTTGAAAAAAGGTTGAAACAACGTTGAAATATAGTTGATCAACGTTGCAATTGATTCCAGCTCCTTTCAACGATTAAACAACGTTGCGTGCCTGCTGGGTCACAGCTTTGCCTGTGTCGTTGAATCCCTCCACATATATTCCGCATCCCTGAGTAACTGGTAAAAAACACATCTTCACTCACATCTTGTTTTTTACAGGGCAGATACGGTTGGAAATCCAGCAATCCTTGTTGCTGATCATTTTCCTCGAGTCCATGCATTTGAATAAAAAAATCAAACACAGAATTAAACAATTGTTCATTAATCACTGAAGAAACTCTCTCAGGTAAACACATTTTGATTTTGTCCATTTTGTTGTAGACTGCTACTCTTTCTGCATCTGACTTCACATAAAACCGAATAGATCCCGATAAAAGTGGATTTTCTTGGCCCTTTCTCTTTTCATTTCTAGCTTTCATTTGTTTACCACTATCTGATTTTCTTTTTTTTTCTCATATTTTTTTTTCTGTTGTCATCGCGAGATCTTTTGTTGTTTCCTTGATCATTCATGATTGTTACTCTGCTTTTGATACCAAATTATTGATGAGGATTGTGGAAAGTTTTCTGTAAATACTCTCTGATCAGCATGGGGTACTAAGACAGAGGCCAACATGGGCTTCACATGTATAAGATGAGGTCATGTGTTTCCATCTTTTAATGATTATACTTGCAAACTCTTTTTATAAAAGAATATATCATATCATATAAATTTCATATTAAGATAATTAGAGTATTTTGTGTCCTTAATTAAAGAAAACTCTCAGTATTTTGAGTTGACCTAAAAAAAAATCCAGAGGGGTACACAGCACTTGTTAAAATCTTCCAGAACTCATGGACATACTTCAATGTTCTTTATTTTTTTTTTTTTTATGTTTTAATTACATTCAGGAGGTGACTAAATTATTACATATTATAATTCTTAATTGAAAAATTTTATGAAATCAAATATCACCCACTTTTTTTTAGTTAACTCTTCCAAATTAACATGCTGTGAAGTTTGGGGGGATTTCCCTTACTGACCAATCTAATTTCTTTGTCTTTGGTCAGCAAGAGGGATACATTGCAGTGTGCTTTTTTCCTGTAAATATGTCGGAACAACGCAAAAAAGTGTCTTTAAATTTGTCAAAAACTGACATCAATGCAATCAAAGCATTATTTGATCATTCTGATTTGGATTTTGAATCATGTGTGATAATTAATGAGTGGGAAGAGGAGGTCGCGGAAGAGATGGCTGTAGAGATACCGGTATGTGAAAGTACACAGGGCAGTGAGGGATCAGATAGACCAGCAGGTGGTCAAGCAGGTCAGGGAGATGAAAGAGATAAAAGGATTGCACAAGGAGATTGTATTTTTTGTTTTTGCAACCCTTGCATAACAAAGCATAGGCAGGCATGGCTTGGAAACGTAGCGCCCCCTCATGTCCGTAATTCTGCCTTAAGGAAAACAAAGTACAAGAAATTTTGGACAATGATGTCGAGACGTTATGCATGTTCTGATGCAAGATATGTTTCAAAAAAGACACATCAGTTAATTCAAAATGATGATAGTTTAGTTTGGACAATGAGGGAAATTATGCCTGATTGATTTCTGACACTTGTTAGAAATCTATATCCAAATCCTTCTGGGCGGCCATACATGGGACACAAGTGGGCTTAGATCATTTTTTAAAGAAAAAAAACATGCCTGTTTACTGTGATAATTTCTATTAAAACAATGAATTACTATGCAAAATAAACATTTTTCAAATAACAGTGAAACAATCTATTCGATTTATTCATTATTTCTGATGGATATACTGTAGTTATAAAGGCCTTACAACAATAAAGTAAGTGATTCACTTTCTCATGGTAATGTTTATTTACAAACAGTAGTCTTGTAATGATATTCAAACCGACCCTAGGTAAAGCTCCAAATACAGAGGAGAGGGGAATTTGAAAATGCTCACGTCAAATGTTTACAATGTTTTTACACCTTATATACAAAATGGATTTAATTAAATTTAGGTATGTTGATTGTTCATACTGGAAGCAGTTTCTGTGCTAAGTCTGAGAATATAAATTTTGATTTTATAACAGCATTTTACAAAACATGTCTCTCAAGCTGAACATGTCATGAAATAAAACATTTTCAAAATTTTTGCTCCTCCCATTTCCTTTTATACTCCTGGCCTTGGTTTAAGTACCCCAGGTGTGAGTGTGTGTTGTTCTTGTATCTGATAAAAATATGACTATTTGTACTTCGTTTTTGTTTAAAACATTAATAAAATGAAACATAAATTTAACGGAAATCATAGTTTCATATATTTTATCAATGTTTATCAGGAACTTTCAATGTTGTCGATGAACTTGATAGACAATCTTCGTACATGTTCACTTACACTTGTCATACATCCTTATTGCTTCCAATTTCAGAGGAATTAATTCAAAAGACCTAATATTTCATTGGATGCCTTCCTAAGATGGTTGCGTGTTACTTTCATACTTTTGAAGACAACAATTTTCTACTTATTTAAAACTTGTTCATTTTGAAGATTGCTTACAGAGCTTTACAATTCTGTTACTTTTAAGATGGTTTTAATCATCTATCATTTAATTGAGATTCTGCCACTGTTTATAAATTCTTGAATGTTTAAATATCTGCTAGACTTATATTTATATGAGAACTGTCGAAAATTCAATATATATGTAGTTATCTCTCTTTATCTGATCACTTATTTAGTTATAAAAAAATAAGGATAAATAAAGGAAAACGATGCCCTTTTAATTTATTCTTTTCTTCAAATTTGAAATAAAAATGTTTTTGATAACTAAAAAAAATACCCATCATTATTTATCAGGAAACAAAATGTGAAGTGTTTTTGACAGCAAAAAACTGATCTTATCGTCAAAGTAGAACAAGTTGCACAGGGAAAATATCTTATCAGCATTGTTCAGATAAACTCTTTACGTTTCTCTCGAAATGCAATTAAGTATTGCGCAGTCCTTTGGTTTCAAAAAGGAAATTGACTATTGACCTTCACTATATGAAACTCACAGATCTTTTGTTTCAAATGCCACACTTTTGGTTATATAATACTAAAACTGTGTTCCAAAAATAGTCTTTGTATTTTTAAACATGAATAAAATGGACGCGTATTTATATTTTCAAATGTTCCTAAGCATTTGGGATTATAATTCTTTCAAAAGTATATTCTTTTGGTAAGTTTACATGTACTGTTTTTCTTTTAATAATTTTTTTCTTTAAAATTATAATAGATTAAATTTTTTACTGGGTTTATCAAGAAAAAAAAAGAAATTAAAAAACCCTGATCAAAAAAAAAA
>PRKT01000358.1:330169-346237 GCA_003671525.1 Saccostrea glomerata | reverse complement strand
ATTATGAAAAGGAAAAAAAATTAAAAAAGGACAATTTGAACCTTTTTATCAAAGGAAAGAACTACAGACGTATACACGAAAACAAGGATCGCTTTCGATCATTCGTTATGTCATATAGAAATAATAAGGGTAGGCAATTTAGAAAGAAGCGGTATTTTTCTTTACTCTACTTTATTAAATTCAAATTCGAGATAAAGAAAAACAAATATGTAAATATTGATATGGTTCCCGGTAGAATTTTTGAATAATTCATTTACAATGTATCATAGAAAAAAAATCTCGAAAACTTGAAATAAATCAGTTAGACATTTACACAGTCTTTATGATCGATGGTTTGATCATTGTTTATAGAGAGACGGCAATATATCAGCCATATGTCGGCTACACAACCTTAATAAATACGTCTCCTTAAAAACATAGTGAATTTTATCCTGGTATTGATTTTAACAGAATTTAAAATATTAACATGCGCATTTAATGTAACATTGCAACATAGCATCTATAAACAATGTCGCTGAGAAATTATAATGAACAGATCGATACTGTTTAATCTTGTTCTTTTTTAATTAAAGAAACGTTTAGGGGTTACTGTAAACCAACTTTTATTCGCAACGACTTTACATTGCGATTTACCGGACGTAAAGTTGTTTGCGACGATTAATTTTCGCAATCAAGCCTTTTTTAAATCTGTTGTTGATACAACAGAGACTTTTAGTATCAGACCGCTGGGAGAAATAATCGGGATGAGGATTCTCTCGCGAACCTTGCCAAAATTTCTAGCACGCGAATAAAAGTTTACAGTATTTGAAATAATGTGTGTACTTGAGTTATGTCCGAGATACGATGTAGTTATAATATCGACACATTACTTTTTTAAAGTTTACTATTATATTTCTCAATCCTTGTGTGTTTATTACAATACTTTCTTTTTTTCAAAGTCTTCCTTGCTGTTAATATCCACGATATTGTGTCGATATCGAATCATGATTGTTCGAAGAATTATCGTTTCCATTCATAATGCTAATATTGTGTTTTTAACATGTGCTACTTGAAAGCTATCTTTTATAAAAATTATCGACGATATCGCTTCGATATCAAATCAGGTTTGTTCAGGCCTTTGTATACACCGTCCCTGTTTCTTTGTATGTCTAATTATGTTTTAATACTTTACTTTTACGAAGATTGTACGTGTAATCGATATCGTCGATATCGACGATATCGTATGGATACCGAAACATGATTTTTAAAACATATTACTTTACCAATCTTGACTCTAATACAAAATCTTTATTTTTAACATATCCCACGAGAATAAGTTCTGTGTTTCTTTATAAAACGCTTGTGCATATTTGCTTTTTGAGTAATATGTTTACCCGACCATCGATATCATCGATATCGACGATGTCGTATCGATATTGAATCATGATTGTTAAAAGATATTTAACAACTTTCACCCTCACCCAACATTTAAACCTAATCCACAACAATAACAACCACTTACCCTTTCCTTATCATAATTTAATTTCATATTCATGCTTATAATGAATGAATATGACATCACTAGTGACCATGTAAAATTATTTTATACCTCACTGTGAAAATAAAATCTAAAAATAGGATCGATATTAAAATTCGAAAAATTGAGTTTTCAGCCACTTTTAACCTTTCTTGACACCCAATTAAAAAAAGGAAGAAAGCAAACAATCCATTCTATTTAAAAAAGACCCCCTGTTTCCTCTGATGAACTATTTTAAATACTGTGCAGGTTTGGCAATGTAGTCATTACTAAGAAAGTATAACATTTGTCTACGAATTAGATGGATAGTACTGTATTTGTATTCATATAATATCTTCGCATATAGAATCCTCTTTACATCTAAAGTCTTGTTAATGTATGCCCATTTAAACTATATCATGCCACGCTAAAAACAGATTTTTTTCGACTCTGTACTGCATCAACAAAGTTTTAAAATTGTTAATTTTTCTCTTCGATAAATACGTCTATCTTCATAGTTGTATAGGTAAATATATTTTCAGATTGCGATGAGGGAACCTATGGATTTTTCTTTAGCCAACTTTGCAGCAGCCATTGTGCAGGGGGATTGCCGAGCAACGGAGACGACGGCAGATGTCTTGGAGGGTGTTAAGATGGATGGATAAATTCTAGATGTGACGAACGTAAAACCTAACATTGTTAAGGAAAAAAAAGAAAAGTGATAGATAATTAATACAGTTGGATATATTATTTTCTTGCCTCTAAACAAAATTTGTAAAATAATAAAATGTATATTCAGACTGAAATGCAATAAGTTAATCTGAATAAAAAACATTAATATTTCACTGAAATGTTATACAATTGTGCGCACTTGTAGAATGCAATCCAGGCTACTATGGCGGGAACTGTAGTCGTACCTGTGGACACTGTGTTGATAAAGAGACATGTGATCACGTGACGGGTGTTTGTCCTTTCGGTCTTTGTGAACCAGGATGGCAACCTACCAGTGAAAGACGATGCGACCAAGGTAACTTGCTAAATAACTAAATTTGTCTTTTCTTCTCAGTTAGATATCATTATTATTTTTTGCTAATTTCAGAATGTGATGATGGGACGTTTGGACTGTTCTGTGCCTTTCGATGCAGTAGACACTGTGCTCTGGGGTTGCACTGTAACAAAGTTGATGGATCGTGTATTGGAGGATGTGAGGATGGATGGATAAACCATCGATGCAACGAAGGTAGCACTGTAAATCACGTTTTATTTCGCGAGAACTTTATTTTTGCGTAATAACGCGAGATAATGAGCTCGCGATAATTTCATTCTCGCGTTTAAAAGTCTTCCTTACGATAATATAGTGGATTAATAACAATTCATGATAATTATGTCAAGCTAATAAAGAGTCAATGATTATCTCGCGAAAATAAGGTGTCGCGAAAATCTAGTGATCTACAGTATTATATATTATACAGCTGTATTTAATTCGTGAATGGCATGTACATGTATATTTTCACTGTCATATTAAACTTTGTAAACATATCTTTACAAAATCAATGATAAATGCAATGCGAAAGATTAATGCAAGATAACCAGTATTGCATATTTTAACATGAATTTCTCGCATAAAAACGTACTCTGCACCGTTCGTGTTTTATATTCTTAAATTGACAATACATTTTTGAATATTGGTGATACATGTGTTTAATTTCAATTTTTATTTTAAATAGCATAATTACTAACATTTACTTGAGAATTTGATCTAGTTTAAAATGTTATCATTTCTGTTTGATTTTTATGCGACTATAAGTTTTCAAAATATTCGCGAATATCGTCTCCATCAATTAGACACATGTCTTTTCACACATATCGAAGCGGTTTGATGATCAAGACTCATTTCCATTGTTTACTTCATTTATATCCCGGGCGACAATTGATGGTTACATCGATGTTTTCTTGTTTACTTAATGTAAACAATTTCCAAAACACGCCTGCTATTGGATAAGTGCAAAAATTGCCTCAATCAACAATTGGATATCAAGGACTAATTTAATTTTAACCCTGAACTTTTAAGCGTGTAGTTATGGGTGGTACGTACGGCAGAGAATGTAAGGAGGTGTGTGGTTATTGTTATGGTAATCGGTTGTGTCACCATGTCACTGGATTCTGTCCTGCCTTATTTCAGCCTGATCTATGGAATCTCATTAAGTGAGAAGTCTGGAGGACACATTTTCTTTAATATCTTGAGCTGAGTGCTACATGTTTTTCTTTCAAAATATGTAACATATATGTGAGTAGATCTAATCTACTTCCAGCGTGCAAGGAAGGTTTGTACGGAAGGAACTGCACTCGTTCTTGTGGACATTGTCTGAACAATGCAACATGTGATCACGTGACCGGTTCTTGTCCTTCTGGTCTTTGTGAACCAGGATGGAAACATACCAGTGAAAGACGATGCGACCACGGTAACCAACTAAACATCTTAATTTGTCTTTTTTTTCGCAGTTAAATGCGTATTATTGTTTTGTTTTAAATTTCAGAATGTGATAATGGAACATTTGGATTGTATTGTAAATCTATATGCAGTGGTCACTGTGCAATGGGGTTGTCGTGTGACAAAGTCAATGGACGGTGTCCCGAAGGATGTGAAAATGGATGGATCAATCAGTGGTGCAATAAATGTAGTGTTAGATTTTTTTCTGATTGATGAATTAAATGGGTTTTTTTAAATTAATGACGATCACATTTTATCTAAATAACCAATTCTTTTTAGATGATAAGTATAAGGCATTTCAATTTTCACAGTATTAAAGGACAGTTGTTAAGAAAAAAATCAGTATCAAATAATCTAACATGAATCTCTTATACCTTAATACGTTTTCATTATCATTATAGACTGTAAAATTTCTTTATTTTTTTTAAACTAGAATTAAAAGAAATCTGCTCTGTAAAAAGACACTTTTTATCGTTTTTTTGCATCACAGTTGAAACTTAGAAAACAATATTCCATACTTGTAGGAATGTTTTTCTTTTAATATGACATAATTTTATTTAATAAAACACACTTAAATTACCATTGATTAAGTGTAAAGATAACCTTAGTCATTTATATGAATTAAAAATAATAGAACCCCCATCCCGTTTTTCAAGCTTGTAGTCATGGGTGGTATGGCAGAGAATGCCAGGAGCAATGTGGCTATTGTGATGGTAGTATGACGTGTCATCATGTGACTGGATTCTGTCCTGCGTCATGTCAACCTGGTTATCATGGGGGGAGATGCAACAAAAGTATATCAATTTCCTTAGGCTTTTTTCGTTAAAAAAATTGAAACAAATTATATAGAGAGAGGTGTTTTAAGCTTAATCCATCGAAATACTATAGGTCTAGTTAAATATCAACTAAAAAATGTAAGATATGAATAAATTAAATCAAATTAAGTTGAGAAAATCTTAGATAATATTACTGTTATATATAAAAGTTCTTTAATTGTCGTTTAACTTCTTATTGTTTTTTAAAGCAAATTTGAGATGATATGGAAAAAAAATAAGTAAATAAATAAATAAATAAATTTTAAAAAATGGATATTTTTAAAACTGTTCTACAATATCTTATACTTGTAGAATGCACGAAAGGCTTTTATGGCGGGAACTGTAGTCGTACCTGTGGACATTGTGCTAATAACGAGACATGTAATCACGTGACAGGTGCTTGTCCTTTCGGTCTTTGTGAACCAGGATGGAAACATACCAGTGAAAGACGATGCGACCAAGGTAACTTACTAAACATCTAATTCATCACTTCACATTTTATCTCAATAATCCTTTTTAGAGGATAAGTACAAGGCCTTTTTAGAGGATAAGTACAAGGCATTTCAGTTACAAGACAAAAGGAAATAGACAAATGTAAATTAATCAGTATCGAATAATTAAAAATGAACATCTTATTTTATATGTAATTTTTTCCCTAACAATCCAAGAGAATGATTTTCTTTTCTGAGTAGAGTTTAATGAATTTGCTTTTAAAAAGGACACATTTGATTTCTCTTTATATATCACAGTTAAAACTTTTAAAAAGTAATATTTAATACATGTATTTTGTAGGAGTCACCCGCGTGGCTCAATTGTTAGAACGTCTGCTATAGAGTCACGAAGTAAGGTATCAATCATTATGTCGTGGGTTTGAATCCCACTGTGGGACCCGGAGACCGGTCCTTCAGATGAGACCGTATAAACCAAGGTTCCTTGTTGCAGTAGGTGCTGGCACGAAAAATATCTGTCACTGTTCGATGGCCTGGAGTGCAGAGTATAAGTCAAAATTTGTAGCTCTCCACCGGCAGATGGTGGTGTATCCATATGGGTGAAAATTTTTCGATAGGGACGTTAAACAACATAAAATCAATCAATCAATCATGTATGTAGGAATGTTTTTTTTAGATTGACACAGAGTTAATTCAAAAAACTTAAGTAACTTAATAAATTATTTAATTAATGTTTACAATTTGCAAAACACGCCAGCTTTTTATTGAATTAGTGTAAACATTGCCTTACATGTACATGTGAAATCAAACAACGGATGTGAAGGAACAATATTATTTCAACAAAGAATTTTTAAGCTTGTAGTTATGGATGGTTCGGCAGAGAATGCCAAGAGCAATGTGGATATTGTCATGGTAGTATGACGTGTAATCATGTAACTGGATTCTGTCCTGCATTATGTCAACCTGGTTATCATGGGGAGAGATGCAACGAAAGTATGTTAAATTTATTAGGATTTTAGTTCTTTTTCGTTAAAACAAAATGCAATAAACTAAAATAGAGACAAGTCTTAAAGTTTAACCATAAAAAATACACATATACAGTGGATAAGTCACTTCGTTTACTACATTAAAATAAATTTTGAAAGTTTTATTGCTGAATGCACGGGAATTTTTTTTTCTATTTATTTCAAACTGTTTCTTTGTGAAAGCTTTTTGAAATTGTATACTGGTATGGATTGCTTATTTCAATTTTTAAATTATTGATTTTTTTTAAATTATTGATTTTTTCATAGCAATCTCTAACTTTGCTTTCTTCTATCAGTTTGCAATAATGGCTGGTATGGTAAAGAATGTCAAGGACGTTGTGGTTACTGTCGAGGTAATAAACCGTGCCATCACGTGACCGGATCTTGTTCTGGATTATGTGAACCCGAATATTCTGGAGATAAATGTGCATTTTCCGAACATCTGGCAAATCAGAGAGAAATGATAAAGTTAATGAGAGAATTACTTGCGAACAAAAGACGCAAAATTGATTTGAGATATAATGGAACATCTCCAACTGACTTTTAAATGTGAGAATTTTCGTACGAGTCATGTTAAACCACATGTAAATGTCTTGTAATCACGTGATAGGATCCTGTCTAGCGCTTTGTGAACCTGGGTATCACGAGGATAAATGTAAAGAAAGCGAATTTTCTCAGTTTCTTGCAATAGAAGGTAAAATTTTCAATCAGAGACCTCCTTCTTTTAAAAGACAAAGATTTGAACTGAGAGCAAATGGTGTGGTCTCTACTGACTTCACAGGAGAAAAATGTTTTTGTAAAGAGTTTGAGGAATTTGACATGATTTTTCCTTGCTTTACTTAGTTTGAAAATTTCTATTTTTCCATAATGAATTCAGCATGATTGTTTGATGAGTTATCGTTTTTGAGTAAAGTAGACATGTACAAAATAAAAAAAAATGTAATCTTTATTATTTGTTGCATTAATATTGTAAAATTAATTTATGTATTCAAGTATAATCTTAAAAAACAAATAAAATGAATCTGTTATCTTATTGTACGTTATACAGTGTATAATATATTATAAAATATCTTTCACAAGAGCTTATTTAATTTTTTTTTTCTACAAACTTCTCAATTATTTAAACTACCGATGTATTTTGATTTTTTAAAATTAAAATTCTATAACTGTAGCCTAAATTTTAAACTAGTGTGTGATTAAAAAGAAGTAAATCGGAAATACTTTCAGTGTACTTTACTCTCCTAAAGATTGAATGTATTTTTATATTGTTGATAAATTATTCCTAAACGCAAACAGTTTATAACACTAAATATTCACTGGACATGAAACCTTATGCGCATGAAGGTGCATCGTGACGCTACAATTAATACCTCAAATCAATGCTGTAAACAATGGCTGAAACGGCCGGAGCCAGCTGTATTTTGGAGTATGGAAAATGTTAGACAAGTCAACTGTAAGATTATTTTCCAAACATGTCGATGTCTTTAACCTAGCGAAACGATAACAAGATATTTATAAATTGTAGACTGTGTCTTTTAAAAAATATCTACGACAGAATTCCGTTGATAAAAATGAAATCATCATGCAGCTTTCAATATCTCATTCATACCAATCCTAAGTATACTTTAAAACAATTATGGACAAGAGATCCCCCTCTTCGGGCGTTATAGAATTTGATCACGTGACCGACTTCATGTCATACCCCAATGAAACTCTAAAAATGATATCTTATTTCTTAAATGAACGTTGTTGTTCACGTGAAGAAATCAAGCGAAGTCAAAAGGTTTTTTTTCAGTAGACGTTAACACGTACAATGTACAATTTTAATTAATTTCCTATTTAATTAATCAAAAAAGAAATATAGTATCAAAGATACACCTATTTTTATATGTTTGGGGCCATTAATTGTAATAAAATGCTATTTAAATGGGCACCTATCGTTGCGACAAGCTTTGAGCTAAATAAATTTGAAAATTAGTTCAAAATTGTTTAAAACAGTATGGTCAAATCTGTCATTAGATTGTCGATTGAACACAAAAGTATGTTATTGATGTTTTTAACTAACTTGCTACTACATTCATTTATTATGCATTTAAAATGTTGTACATATACAAACCTAAACGATAAAAAGTTTACCATTTCTAATGTATTGCTGAGTGGGCATGAAAAACAAATCGATGTTGGACTGCTGAAAGAGATGTTGGACCGGTTCATGGGATGTTTGATCGTCACGGAATGGGCGGTGCTTAATCTCATTTTCATTTTCGTTGGTGTTCAAAAGTGATGGACCTGAGGTTACAACACGGAAGACAGTTCAAAATACTTGCATGTAGAAAAAAAAATTAAAATGAAAGCTATAACAAAAACATTTATTGACTGTGTTCTCGGGCAAAAAAAGTTTTGTCAACCCTAGAACCAAACTGTCTGTCTTCGGCCCAACGGCCTCAGACAGACAGTTTGGTTCTCGGGTCGGACAAAACGCATGTTGCCATCAATCTCAGTCAATGGATGTATATTTTTTTTGGTATAAGCTTTCTTATTTTTTTTATTTTAATCACCTAATTATGTATGCAATCACCTAGTTATGTATGCAATTTTTCTTGCCTCAGTTCTACCCAATTTTAAGAATATTGACTGCCTTACTTGCATAGCAAGCTACATTTACACTGTAAGGTGTATTTACAGTGGAATGGAATAGATATTCTTCTATAATATTTATGTTTTAATGTTAGTTTCAATTGTTTCAATGTTTTGAAATAAATCATAAAAATATGTAATGTATTGATTTGGAATATTACTGAAATCAAATAATAAAAGCTTACATCCTTTTGAAAAAAATAATGTCTGTATTTAAAGACACGCCTTCAGCTTATTTTTTTTTTGTATATTTGAAAGCAGCTTTTAAGATGCTGAGTGTTATGCTACACTTCGTGAAAACATACAACTGTACATGCTCACTTACGCTGATAACTTCCTTATTGCAGTCGAATTGATTAAAAAGATTCATTTTTTTTCATTGGATGCTTTCCTAAGATGGTAGTGTTATACACTTAAAAAACTTTAGAGGGAAAAATGTTCTACTCATTTAAAAGCGTGGTTCTTATAAATCTTTTCTGTTTAATTACAATGAAACATATTTCATATCATTACCTTTTGCAGTTTTGCATTTTTCATCTCAGGTCTCTAGTCTGAAAATGTTTTAAGCTGGATAATTGTTTATTGTTCAGGATCACTACTGAGGTATGTGTGAATATATAAACAATACTTATAACAATATGCTTTTCAAATATTTCTGTACACTGACAAAATTGTAGTACATGTTACAGTTCTAAATAATTGATTGATTGGAGAAATGCGTAATAAACGTGCTAAAAATTGAGAGAAAAATCCAGTTAAAGGTTTGCTATTGTGTGCAGCCAAGTGAGACTCACTGAAAATAGAAACCTTAATATCTTTAAAAATAAGCCTTGCCAACACTTGAAAACTGGTCCATTTCATCTTCATAATGAACACCATCTTTGGGTATATGCAGCTACATTGACACTTGCAGTAGTTTGCAGCTATGATGTGCTCAAAACACCTGCAGGACTGCGCAGCCACAGGTTTTAGCAGTGCATAAAAAAATCCAAAAAAATATGAAATAGTTAAATAAACAAAGTGGCTACAACTATTTGTGAAGAACCATTGTTTTAAATGAAAACTGACTGCAACAGGTACAATTCTTTAAATGCACACTTGTCAGTTCAACAAGAAAATGTTAGCCATGAAAGTAGTGCCAACCACATGGCAATGTGTTAAAAATAGAATTAAAGAGACTCACTGTTGTTATATAAATAGTACTTTATATGAAAGCCCAAATTTATCTAAAGGATTACTCTAAGGTGTGTACAAAACAGGGAAATTAATGTTAGACAATTAATTTTCTCCTTAAAAAATATGCTAAATAAGAGATTAACAATCTGTAGGGTAATGAAAATGTGCAATTTAAATGACACTTGGCACACAATGTTTACTAATGAGTCATATTGGTGTTCTTCAGATTTCTAGGACATTCTTATCCCCCTTAATTCTCATGAAAAACAAATATGGACCAATATGTTTGCCCCACTTAGGGGTCATAAGACCACATCTAATCCAAAATTGATTCCACAACATGAGCATATTTCATCATCAATATGGCTAACAATGCTTATTCAGAAGAAAAATGTTTACTGGTTTTTCCCCACATGTATGTAAATATTAAACATGCATTGACCAGTTATATAAAATCTGATCCCAGAAGAAGAAAAAAATGAAAATACAAATGGGAAATATTTTAATATTATTAATATTAGGTCTGGTCCATGATTTAGACCAACTTGAATCTTCACTATTTTTGAGAATGTTCACATTTAATTATGAGTAAATCATTACCCTGTTGCTTGTTAAAGGACCAGTTTTTACTACACATTCCCATGCAAGACTTTGATACCCTAGTTTAGGGTTTAATTTTCACGGATGACAAATAAACAGAGTTAACAGACACCAGAGACCCTTTGATCAGAAAAGCTCCATACAGCCTTTTGCTATGATGACTTAATTAAGATATTAAAATGTCTTTGATTATTGTAAAAAGAAAATCACAAAGAAGAACAAAACAAAAGGATGATAAATGAATTTTTTTGAAAAATTCTTCATCACTTCCAGAATATTATTTAATATTTCTTTTAACATGTTAACCAGAATATACAAGTTTAACTAATTTTTTTTAAAGTTTCTTACAGATATAATTAAGGTATAATTTTAAAAATAAACTTAAATCTTAACAATATAACTGCAGTATGAGGATATCTAAGACCTGTGTTCTCAGCACTGGTTTCAAAAGGCTGATTTAAAAACATTTTGTGCATTTAATGCACTGCACAAGAACACATATAAATTAGGTAAAAAATCAAATTATAATATCCTTTCCAAGATCCCAAAATGTTCTTCATTGGAAACTTGTGGAAAGTTCATATATGTATTTTTGTTTATTGTCATCATCTGATCTTTTTCAACGATGTTCGGAAATCTGTAAATACTACCATAAAATCAAATAACTTTCAAGTCACATTGTAATAAATTAGATCAGAGTCTTCATATGTTGCTGATATTTTCTCCAACACTGTTTTCCAAAAGATTGAGACAAACCAACATGGACAATCTCTATCATTAGAACCTTTTCCTCTTTATCTTTGAAATCTGTAAAATAATATAACATAACACTAAAAAACCAATACAGTATCACTATCAAAGAAAATTGAATTGGATGATAAATCTATACATCATGACTAAGAAAGAAGCATTGAAAGATAGACAAGTATATTTTAGGGTCAAAGGTTACACATCCCTCAGCAATTATGGTAACATTGTAAATATTTGCCAAAACTGATTGTTGCATTGAATATACATGTACATGTGTTTCTCATTTTAATTTACAATCGTGTAGATCACAGTAGTTTAATCCATATACTAG
Source organism: Saccostrea glomerata (assembly GCA_003671525.1). Classification (NCBI taxonomy): domain Eukaryota; kingdom Metazoa; phylum Mollusca; class Bivalvia; order Ostreida; family Ostreidae; genus Saccostrea; species Saccostrea glomerata. The sequence continues at coordinate 334,468 of PRKT01000358.1, read as the reverse complement.
AGATAAATATTCTAATTTGTATACAAAGAGGTCAGCCATAAATAAGATCAAGGTAAACTCAACTGGTGATCATGTCATTCTTCTTTGGGAAGTAAATGAGACAAGCATATAAGATCATGTTCTTAAATGAGGCAAACAAGTTTCAGTACAAAATCTTAAGGTTAAATGACAAGGTCAGGATTTGATAGCAGAATTTTAAAAACCTGATATATTGACTTGTGTTACTGTTAGTAAGCTACAAGATGATGATCAGAAACAGTCCCTCCCAAAAGAGATTGAAGATTTTTATTACTTAAAAATAATCTCTGATTTGACCTTAATTTCTTCATCCAGACTTTTTACCTAACATTTGTTGTTTACTGTTAAGGTCAATGCAATATACGTACATGTACATTGATTTATAACATGATGTTATAGGCCTTCATATGGCTTGATTATTAATTTACTTGCTCAAGCAGCCATGGGTACAGTACAAGGAACTAATTTTGTTACATAAATCAGCATCTGCATCAGCAAAATAAGCATCAGCTTTAATTCAGCAACCACCTAGCATCAGGATTTATTAAGCATTTTAAAAAACAGCTAGCTGCTAAGCCTTGCCAATATCAGCATCAGCAAGCAAAGAAAGCATTCAAATCAGCATCGATGCTTAAACAAAGTTAGTTCTTGCTCTGTAAGAGAGAGCTGTAGGCAGACTCTGACCATGGCTTGAGACAATTTGATGGACACATATACAAAATTCATTTAAACAACATCTCTCTTTTCATCCAACTGCATATACATTTCTCATCATAAAAATTATACATTCTTCCATTCTATACACATAGAAGAACATTTGAATTCAATAATACAAAATGAAACTGACTAATCAGCTCACTGTGATATAACAGCTAGTACATTATACTGTGTTAAAGCCTCGGGTAAAATTTACAGAATCATGTCATTGTGATATAAAACTCATCTCATGCCTTATTAAAGAACACCTACAAGGGAGGTTCTTGGGAGGGCTGCAACACAGGCATCACTTGAAGTACAGAAATTGGTAGTCCAGAGAAAATATCTGAGCAATGTTCTTTTTAGTGAAACAAGGCATTCTGTAAACATGGTAAACATAGTTACAATAAATTTTATTTAAAAGTTCAAAGGAAATTATTTAAATTAAATCTAGCTATTAAATAATATTAGTCTAACTGTCTTTGTTGAACGGTGTCAGTGTTTTGACTGAATGGTTTTTATTTACTGAAAGTGCATCCCAAAAATTTTTATCACTGAGGTCTTAAAAGAATAGAGGTTTGCTTCAATATCTCGAACATCATTAGCAAATCAGAATGAGTATGGTCCAAAATGACTTGTATATAAATAGTACAATCAAATGTGAATATCATTATATAAAGAATTATAATACTTGCACCATGTGCACCTCTTTTCACAAAAAAAATACAGCAAAAAAGAAATAACATTTGAATATCAAAATTTTCCTTTACAAGTAACACAACTGATTTACCATATGTGTTTACTACGTAGAGCCGTTTCAGGTAGCCGTCATTGGACATTTAACTTTGAGTGACTGAGGCTCAATGAAGGATGATCCGATCTTACAAAAGTATTAATCGCTCATTAATGAAACCAAATTAACTCTACTCATAATATTTGAAGCCCTGTTTTTAACTTCACAGTATTTGGAAACAAATTCGAAAACTTTTGGTATTTTGAAACAAAGTAACATTTATTAGTTCCTCGCTACCTAATCCTGGTCTGCAAGAACTACGTGGAAATTTTTGGATCCTCCGTATAATGTTTAACATATTTAAAATTGATGTGCACTAGATCACAGGCTTTGTCATACTCAAAATGTATTACTGACACTAGGAGTTATGTAAGATATCTGAGATAAGGCTCATAATTCACAATAAATACAAAAATTCTACTTACCAACTCCTGCTTTCACTTTAGCCGAATATCGCATGACAGACTACAGAAATAAACTACGCATAGCTTTAACACTACTAAGTGAAAAACGTACTGACATTCCCATTTTTTACTGACAAACTTAGAAAATTACTGACAATGTGCTGTCGTTACTGTAAAACTTAGAAAATTACTTTTTACTGCCGGTGCTGATAGACTTAGAAAAGTGCTGACAATCTTAGTCGGTGCTGAAAAACTTAGACAATTACTGACACGTTTACTGTCCCTGCAGAAAAACTTAGACAAGTGCTGACATTTACTGATAATTACTGTCCCTATTGTTCTCGCTCTCGGGGAGGCTGCAGTGGTGTGAAAATGACTGTGTGTTATACTTTGCGTTCAAAAACAGTCTTATTTTAATTTTTGATGAAAAAAAAATAGTTTATTATTTTTTTTTTTTAAATCTAATTTAAAATATTATCGATATCTTTAAAATAATTCAGAATATGATTTAAAATTAACTGCGTGTAAATCAAGTTTAAATTTATGTGTAGAATATATCTATCCCAGTTCAATTAGAGAATTAAAATTAATTATTCATCAAGTTAGTTTTTATCTATTAATTTCTTTGCACACAGATATCTGACTTTAGAGACCCCCCCCCCCCTTTTGGAAAGTTGTATTAATTTTCTTTTCACAAACAGGACAGATGTCTCTTGTTAAAATAGGGAATCTTCTAAATATTGAATAATGAATTACTCATAGGTACTTCAGTTTCCTAATGTTCTCGGACATCTGTACAAGTCAAATAATTTTTTACCCCTGTTAACGGATTTCCGGTTTCATTTGCTCATACGGGAGTTCCCCTATTGAACAGCACAGTATTCCACTTATAAACTTGTACTATGCCTTGTTAATTTTGTCACTTAAAACATTTTACCGGTATCTAACTGATTGGTTGGTTGGTCGCTTACACAGGGTTCATATGTACCCAATGTCGGAGACGTAAATATTTATCAGACTAGCAATAAAAATTCATGTACTAGTAGCAATTATAGTAACCCGTCATGATATATTTTATTCAGGTTTTATTAACATCTTTCTTTTTCATAAGATTAAGATTATTCGCTAACTGTAGGTGCCCACAATCTTCCGTGTCGAGTTGCCGTTCATCTCTCTCTCTCTCTCTCCAAAAAATCAATATCGACCCAGGCAAAGTTTAAAATATAGTTAAACTCCGGCTGATTTTTTTACTGTCATGATATTGCCGCATATAAATTGTTTTTTATTTTTAATTATTCTAAATTACTGATAAAAAGTTAAGAAAATATACTATGAACTACTTTTTATTTGATTTGATAATCAAACAAATTCCTCACTTCACTGTCCCACACCCACACTAACACGACTTAACAAAAATATTAGGAACCAGTAATTTCTTTTACAAAACTAGATGTAATGTACCCCTTCTTATATATATTTATCCTTGCTTAAATCTTTAAAAAGTGTGTGCCTTTCCCCGGTTAGTTTTCACATCATTTTTCTTTTTCATTAATCGTTAATTTTATCTTACATCGGTATAGTTTAAAAAATAATTTATTTAATCTAAGAAGAGGTTGAAGGATTGTAGATTGCAGTTTTATATTACGTATGTGTTGGTGTTGAATTTCTCAAATTCTAACTGTGTTGAAGAGTCTACCTGTCGACGTAACGTTGCGTAACTAACTTCCAGTGAAATCCGGCGAGTGGTCTTCTGTATAATGCTGCAGTGACACCTATTGTCTTCTTTACCCGCTACCGTACACACTTGGATCGCCTCAGCCGGTTTCTTCTACACACAGGTGCGTCACAGAGTTTCCGTGAAAGATTATGTAATTCGGCTGGATACCAGCTAAAGACTTGAATAATTTTGGACGAATAAAAAGCGCAATGTTACTGTAAGATCATGATACTGGTTTCGATACCGAACAAAGCTATGAAAACTTGATTAAGTTAATTAAATTTATGAATTTTTTTTAATTAAACAGATAAAAAAGAGTACAAACTTAAACACGACAGTATTGTGTGCTCTACTTCAGTAAAATTAATAACTAAATGTTCATTGTACAACATTTAGTTCGCACGTAACCCCCCCAACCCCCCCATTTAAATTTGAAAAGAAACTAGATCCATGTGAACGTCTACCGACACTCTATTTGAAAAGAACATTCTATCAACGTTTTGTTTCAGAAGTATGCATAGACAAATGATGATAATATAAAATGTCATGGTTTTAACATACATTTGAATTAAAAATCAGCTTAAAGATGTACATTGTTTCAGATGAATAATGCGGACAGTAACTAAATCAATGAAAATGTCAAAGGATCAATGATCGATGCAGGCCCGTAG
>PRKT01000358.1:294659-330049 GCA_003671525.1 Saccostrea glomerata | reverse complement strand
CCCCCTCCACCTGCCCAATAAATGAAATAAAAAGTCTTTTTTTTATTTAAATCTCTGGTCTGCCTCTTAATTTTTTTTTCTTCTTGCAAATGCTTGGATTCGAGTAAGTTTGACTGCACAAAATCAAATTTAGGCGGCCTCCACATTATTAAAATTTTTACATGATATGTAATCTATAACAAACGGTTTTCCTCAAAAGGGGGCACCCACAGCCTCACCGCGTGCTATGAGTTTATTAAAATTATTCAAACTAATTTGAATAAATTAAATTAAAATTGAATAAAACACATCTACTCTAACATTTTAATTCTTTAAACTAAATCAAATTTAATTCTCTAAATTAATATAAAAGAAAGTCAGGGAGTTAATATTAATTAAGAAAATATTATAAACTGCATGGCATATACGAGGGTTGATCCAAAAGTAATGTCACTGTATCCATATCTTTAATATTTGGCGTCATATTATCAAATATAATGCACCAAAAGATGCATAAACATAAATCTAATTAAAATTGAAAATTTCATTTAATAATGTTCAATTGAATTCATTTTATAGATGTTTTAAACATTAAACATAGGGGGTGTCACCGCGTCACAACTAAACGTCACGTTGTAAAGTAAATATTGTTAGAATGAAAAAAGACAAACACATTTATAAAGTATCTAAAAAATCGTCTAACCGTTCAATATTTTAAAAGACAAAATTTACGACATTTTCTAATCTTTAGTTAAAAATTAAATGGCAGCATTGTTTTTTTTTTTCATCATAAACAGTATTGTTTATATCTGATGTATAGCAGAAATGAAATGTAGAAATGGAATGAAACACCGAAACGAGTTGTAATGTATTTTTCCTTCAAAATTGGGAAATCACAAATAGAAACAGTTATAATGGTAAATCAAACTCGCAGAGGAAAAATGTCAACGAGAGACTTGTTCATAGATGGTTTCAGAGATTTTGTGCGGGTAATAGATAAATAAATGATCATTTGGGGACAGAAATACCGAAAGATAGGGGGTCGGGTGGAAACGTTCAATGGCGTCGACATTGTCGTAAAAGAGATTAGTGGCAGTTTGAGTGATATTAAACACTTTTAGTTTGTCTTATGATATTATTCAAAGAATTTTGATGAAGGATTAAATTATAAATAAAGTGTACAATTGGTGCCAATTGTTCTTAAAGAAAATAAAATATGTAAATGTTTTGTGAATATCATTTTTTTAATAAAACGATGAGAAGGCGTGTTTAAAAGTGTGTGACGGCGCATATCTATTTTATGACGTTATTTAGGTGCGGCGACTACCATAATCGCACTCTGTGTTTAATTCGATATTTTGAAAAGTATAAGTCATTTTAATTTGAATTTTTCAGGACTGATTTAAAAAATATATAGCTTCCATCTTGTAAAAGTTTGTTAATTTACGTCGACTAGGAGAAATTTTTATCGAAGTTGTGACATTACTTTTGGATCAACCCTCGTAATAACAATGTTTTATTATAAAAAGGAAAGAACCTCTGTAAAATTTCATATCTCACTACTAAACGAAGATTTTTATTTTTTTTTAATTGCTTATCTTTTTGACGTTTTTGAAATTTTATCCCTTCTCTTGAAAATATTTTTTTTACAAATAAATTTTCTATAAATCGATCAAAGAAGCTTTTTTTCAATCTTTTCTTCTGGACATATTTAAAAATTATATGAAAAAACAAATAAATGAAATAATAATTTATGTTGAAATAAAGAAAAAGATCAATTTCACACCTCTGCAGCCTCCCCGAGAGCGAGAACAATAAGGACAGTAATTATCAGTAAATGTCAGTACTTGTCTAAGTTTATCAGCAGGGACAGTAAACGGGTCAGTAATTGTCTAAGTTTATCAGCACCGACTAAGATTATCAGCACTTTTCTAAGTTTATCAGCACCGGCAGTAAAAAGGTAAGTAATTTTCTAAGTTTTACAGTAAAGACAGCACATTGTCAGTACTTGTCTAAGTTTGTCAGTAAAAAATGGGAATGTCAGTACGTTTTTGACTTAGTAGTATATAGCGAATATAGTTCTTTATTTTCGTGCAATATTGTTTAAAATTTTTTGACATCGCACTGTACCTGTAGGATTTATATACTTATTTAACAAAAAGTATTTTATAGCCTTACCTGCAAATGAAATAACAGGGGTGCGTATTAATTTACCAGGTCCATTGTAAAATCCAAGAAGGAGAATTCTATGATATGATGTAAACATCTATGTAACTCTTAGAAAAAACAGTATTAAATATGTCGATCGATACTTTCAACACATGAACATGTTTTGTTTTGTTTTGAATTGTTTTGTGTAATTGGGGCACTAGAGACAACAGATTACAGAAATATTCGATTGTTTTCAATTCCGGAATCATGAGAATGGCAGCCCACCGATTTCGCATGGTAGACATGCCTAGGTGGTGAAAAACATACAACTATAGAAAAAAGACGCATATAATTGCTAAGGACAAAACAAATATTTGTACCCATGACGTTCAACTATCTGTAGGTATACGACAAATGTCATGTTTTTGTTTAATTAGACCTGCAGCTGTGCAGTCCTGCAAGTGTAATATGCACATTGCTGCTGCAAGACATTGCAAGTGACAACCAAATTGAATACATTTCACGACAGCTTTGCAATAGAAGGTGCCATGGCTTAAGTTTTATGAAAAAGCAAGAAGTATTTATTAGGATATTGAGATTTTTATTTTATACGAGTTTCACTTGGCTGAACACAAAAGCAAACCCTTAAGGAAAGAGAAGAGAAAAGACAGTTTGTTTAAGTATTTGACTTAAATTTTGACTTTTTATGTTGTAATTCAGCATTAATGTGAAACAAGATGTTAGATTAAGTTGACAAAAACACGGTTCTGTAAGTTTGCATTAAAAATTTCTGAGGAAAATTTCCATTTTCTTTAGTGGACTGTATGAAGTATGTATTCTTTACTGTGTTTTTGTAATTAATTGATAGTACAGTGCGATGTAGGGTTGTTTATGAAAGGCAATAAGAACTTTTGAAAATTAATCCTTAAAGATACTTTTGTCCAGGAAATTTTACTACTTTCGTTATATAAAGTCTTATCATGAAGGAAATGGAGATAACGAACATTACTACATTTTTACCCGTGAAATACTGTAATTTATTCATTGAATAAAAATGATATCCTGTTACAGTGTTAAAGGATATCAAAATGATATCCTGTCAAAGTGTGACGAATATCAGAAGTGCGGGAAAACTTTCGACTTCCCTTCCCATAACGAAGATTGCTGCAAAAAAATATTCCTTCACCTAATATCAGATAGATAGAAATTAATTTAACCATTCTGACAACGAATAAAACTGTCAAAATTATCAAAAATATGTTGCTGAATCCATGTTTACAGTGTTTACACTTCACATAGCTATGACGTCTCAACCGCTCAACTATGACGTCACGAGCCTATGACTGTATTACAAAAAGACGGAGGCAAAGAAAAATCAAAGATATATTTTTTTTAAAAATGTAATAAACAGAAAATTCAATGTTTTGTTGTTGAATATCGAATTTATATCACTCATGAGACAGGATTCTTTGATATTTTCACTCGTGCTTTGCACTCGTGAAAATATCAAAAATCCTGTCCAACTCGTGAAACAAATTCCATATTCAACGACAAAACATTAAATATCCTCTATGTATTCAATATCAAAGTCCATAAAACAATACAATTTAGGAGCAGAGCAAACACAGACCTCAAACACATCAGAGGTTGGATCGGGTACCATAGAGGAGTGAGCATCCCCTGCCGACCGGTCACACCTGCCGTGTGCTCCTTGTCAAGATCGGGAAAAAAATCCGTCGTCAATTGAATAAATAGTGGACTTACAATTATTTTGAAAAACGTCAGTCAGCATTTGACTTCATGATATATTGTACTTGCTGACGAGGTCATTATATCGACCAAAGAAATAACGAAATGACGACTTTAAAAGATACTGCTGATATTCTTGATTCATCAATTTGTTTTCAATAGTTTACCACGTTTTAGAAATTATTTATAGGTAGAGCAAGCTATTTCGTATCGAATCAACTTAGATATATAAACTCCATATGGAGGTCATGAAGAAATATTGCTGCATAAGTATCTATATTTTTAAGTAAATCTTTGAATTGAATTATTTGATTTTTTTCCTTTCTTCTTTTTGTTAAAACAGGGGGAATTCTTTGCTGCGTCGCAGTCACTTGATTGAGAGTTGTTCTAATATAGAGTAGTAGAACTGAATATATGATTGAAACGGATATACAATAAATTGAGCTATAACTTTTTAATTCAAGAGAAATGTTTAGAAAATCTCATTTCTATTCTATTAATTGAAAGAAACCTTAAAATAATTTTCTAATTTCATTGTAATTGTGTATATTGTAGATAACGATAATTGAATCCAGAACAAATTGACCCCAAGACTGACAATTGAAAAGATAATGTATATCTGAAAACATAGAATCCGAAGAAGGAAAGACATTCCTGGATTGACTGTAGATTTTGCACCTCTTATGACAAATTTTTCAAAATATGTTTACATTTTGATCATGTTTAAATGGTGCATTAATTCTATGAAATATATCATGACAAATTTCACATGTGTTGTTGTATTTTTAGAAGACGATAAAAAAAATAAATTTTCATAAGCATTCTTAAGTCCTTCATTACGTGACTTAAAACGTGTTTTTCTGAGAAAAAAAGTTAATTCTCCCTTTTCTTCGAATGATATTCAGTATGAATGTATGTTGCATAAATTGCTGACAAATATCATGTTGTATTAATACTTAGCAGCATAAATATATAATTGTGAATAAGTTATACATGTTTATAGTGTAAATACTATGCAGTAAGGATACTTTGTTTAATAAATAGCATGCAGTATAATCTTTTGCGGAATGAATGCATCGATGCTGCCGTAGAAATAAAAAAAATGTTTTGTAATAAGTGATTGCATGTCAAAAACATTATCGAAAATATAATAACTCAAAAAATCAATATAAATATTTGCATCAGTGGATTATAAAATGTATTCCCTTTTTTCCATCTTTGGCTTGTGATATACAATTAGATATTTGATAACAAATATAATCAATTTGATATTATATGTATTTCTTATTTAGATATACCTTGGAATATATTAGCAAAATAAATAATTATTGCTGCCTAAATTGTCATTGCTATATTTCTAGAAGAAAAATTTATTTCCTTTTAAGTTAAAAGCTTTCCTCGGTCTGATATTTTAAAAACAATTACAAAAGCTAAAAAAATGTTCTACATGTATTACATGTAAAACACTCTGTATAATTTTTTCGCTTGGGTGATGACCCATATGCTCGAGAAAAAAAATTTCGTTTTTGCACATTTCGTTATATCTTACATCTCGTTTTAAACATTTTAGATAATTTTATATCATATTTTACAGTATGCCCGGATGGAACTTATGGATCTGAATGTAAGTCAATCTGTAGTGAGGGCTGTCTCTCAGTGTGTGATAAAAAGAACGGGACGTGTGAAAAATGCAGAGAAGGATACACAGGGGCATTCTGTATCGACGGTATTGTATTAACCTTTATGTAATTTGTCAGTTCTATTAATTATTTACAAATCAGTTCAACCTGATTTACAATGTTATTAAATTGTTGCCATTTTTCTATACATCATTTTTTAAAAAAAAAGTTATATATGTCCATAACCTTTTTTAAAAAGCTGTTTGTAAATTTTATGATGTTACATGACTACATGTAAATGATTGGAGGCAGGCATGAAATATGACAATTTTTATTAACTTTTACATTCCATGATTATACTATTTAAAGTAGACCTATATATCGTCATTACATAAAACAAAATAAGTATTAAGAACTTCAAAATAATAATCAATTGGTAAAAATGAAATTCATTATCTCTAAATATATGATTGCGGATATTTAGACCGATTGTTGGGAAAGTTTGACAGATAATTCCTGGTCATTATATTTACAACATGGATAATTTTGTCATGTACATGCTAAAATTACTTCAAATTTCACAAAAAGAAAAAAAAAGATATTTAATGGGATATTATATTTCAAAAAAATAATTTATTTTTTTTTCTCCTTTAATTTCATGCATTACAAGGGCGGATGACATCAATAGTTGAAGTGGCAGGAATTACCACAAGTATCGCCTGTTTCAGCATACTGTTTGCACTTGTTTTGAAAAGGTACTTCAATAACAATGAGCATATAATTGCCACTTGCGTAGTGCTCTCTTTGTTTAGTTGAGGGGTGTTGTCACTTTAAATGTTACATTGTCTAAGCCTTGTTTTAGCCGTTTCTCATCAAGAACGATGAAAAAGTTTGTGTCTTAAAAATTAACGATATTTTATGACGTACAAATGCAGTTCTGTTTTCACAAAGATTACGTGAATAGATTAAGTACATGAGTTTTACAAACTTATCGGATCTTTTGTAAATGATAAATAATTCACACGATTAGGTAATTCACACGTATTATATTCAACTTTATCTCTAGTCTATATTTTACCGATACTGTAAAAGCATTTACATCAAGGGGTTAAAAATTTTCCTAATTTAAGGAAAAATTGCTTCTTCGGAGGGACTTTAATTCGTGGTTAAAGGAGATCCATTGTATTGTAGTACGAAATTTTAACATTTCAAAAGGTATAAAAATACTTGATATAGCGATTATTTAACTTAATTATCGGAGCTCTTTCGCGACGCAGGAAGAAAACGTCTGTTGGTGGGGATAAATGTGCTATTGAATACAGAGCAAGACCGGAAATTTTAGAGTTTATATGGATATATAAGAAATCCTTGTCTTTGCTGAAAAATTGCTGAACAAGCCTAAATAATTTTTTGGAGAGATAATCCTAAAATGTTACACTTCTAACGAAATTTTTTACTAAGCAGACTTTTCTCATTAACTTTTCATTGAAAATCGTCACATTTTAAGCTGAAAAAATATTCTAAACTTTCCTTATTTGACAATCTACTATTTGGAGTCCAATTCTTGGCAATACATTGTACTTTCGGCATAAAACTGATTGAATCGTTTGATTGTTACCACTGTTAACAATATCAAGTGTCCCTAAAATCTAGATTTTTCTCGACCCCCCCCCCCCTGCAAAAGAGCGGTAGTAAATTAGATAACTGGGAGGTATACTCGCGATATTAGGTATCCCCGGAACCCTTGATTTTCCGGCAGATTCTAATTACGTTAATTTTGTATGAGGAGGGAATATTTATTTTTCTCAAATGCTTAATTCAACTTTTTACCTTATTCCTGAATGCTAAACTGGGTAAATATGAATGAAAAAGCACACGATTTGCAGCCGTATTGCCGCTTCAAGGTCAAAAGTTGTCCGCATTGGCCAGAGGAGGATGAAGATCTGGACATCGGACCTTTCCATTTAAGCTGTTAGATCAAAAAGTACACGCCTGTTTTGTTATGAGAAGAATTAATATTCAGAGAGAGGGGGTAAGTGTATCTTAATTCATCTTCCTCAAAAACTTGTAATTTGTTTAATCTATTAACATCTCATAATTTCAAACTATACCATTCTTCTTTAATTTCAAGTATTCTTCATATAAGTTTTCAGAACAGTATTTTGAGAAATATTTGAAGAGGAAATGTAAAGTCATGGAATTATAACCTCAGACAGATATTTATGTCGGTCAATGGGTCAAGGACAGTTGTACAGTTTCACTATACGGAATGGCCTGACCACAGGACTCCCGATCCTATAGATCTGCTGACCTTCCTACGTCACTTCCGACATCAAGTAAAACCATCGCCACATCCTATCATTGTGCATTGCAGGTAAAAGTTGAAATACAAGTAGAAAGTGTTTTTAGGTAAAAGTAAAAAAATTGCAGGTTAAATGTTTATTGCAGATAAAAGGTACAATGCAGGTTTTAAAAAGTTAATATTAAAATATAAAATATCTTAAAGGTACTTGGACAAAAATTTGAAGTTAATATTTTCTGTATGATATTACGAATTATATATTTTAAAAGCATTTCACACAAAAGTTAATTAAAAATCTATTTTCATTTAAAAGTTATTAAAACTTCAAAGTTTTTGGCGGGTTTGATGGACACATCCTTGCACTTTCACAAATTTTAACTTTATTCTTAACCCTTCGGAAAAATGGCAATCTTTTTGTGTATGAATGAGAAATATTAAAGCTTTAATCCAGAAAAACAATTTTATTCAGAGTAGAAATGTTACAAAGCAAACTTCCTTAACAAGTACCGTCATTCCAATTAAGGCTTGTGTGCAAATCGACGACACTCGTGTTATGTACACAGTTTTTGTAAACAAGGCAAGAGCTCTATTATTGTTGATTGTTTACGATTTACCGGGTGCGTTCAATCGTCAAAGTCTGCTCAACACAACTACACGGACTGAGAATATATTGTGTGTTTGGTTTGCTTTCGAACATGTCTACTCTGATTTTTCTGGATTATAGTGTGAATATTTTTCATTTATACACAGCAAGATTGCCACTTTTCCTAAGTATTAAGAGTAAACTTAAATTTTGTGTAAGGGCAAGGATGTGTCAATCAAACCCGCCAAAAAATTTGAAGTTTTAATAACTATTAAACGAAATAAGATTGTTTACCAATTTTGTTTGAAATGCTACTAGAATATATAAGTCGTAATATTATACAGAAAAAAATACCTTCAAATATGTCTAAGTACCTTTAAAGTTTCTGTAAATGCTTTGTTTGTGGGTTGAAATCTTTCGTCAATATTAAAACAGGGTAATTTTTTACGGAAATATTTCTTTATTTGTTATCCTGGCACTATTCAACCTGTTCTTATTGCCAGCAATGATTTTCATTTAATATATAAAAGATTTCAAATTCTGTCATTTACATTCAACACTATAGTTTTTCCCAAGTAAATTGTATCCTCTTTATGTTTTTCAATTCATGGTTTGATTAACAGCACAAAACGAAAGAATGAATTTTCCTAATAATCTTCTCTTGATTATTTATTTTTTGGTTTAAGTCCCTGGATAGGTAGAACAGGTACTTTCATAGCCCTGGACGTTTTATCCAGATAATGGTAAAATTAAGAAGAGACTAAACATCGTGGAATTTGTGAAGGCCATGCGCAGGGACAGGATGACAATGGTACAAAACAGTCTAAGTTTCAACATTTTCTGTTTTATTAATTTATTCATCGATTTTTTTTTACACTCTATTGTATTTGTCAGATTTCCCGTTTGTAATATAATCAATCTGTAACAAAAAATGTAACTGTACCGCATACAATATGTACAATGTTTCAGACAAAAAGTTGTTTGTATTACGTGTGAAGGTAATGAACAATAATTTCGTTCAAAAATACAATGAAACTTCTCAATGTTAGATCAGTGGAAACACATATCTCTGAAAACAAAGATGGAATCTGGTACCTAGAAGCATCTCTGACAACCGACTGTAAACTCATGAAACTAATGAAACGTATGGAGATAATGAATAGTACGCAAGCTCAAAAGTCAATAAAACAATTCAAAATAGGAGCAGAGCAACACGAACCTCCAAAACATCAGAGGTGGTATTAAAATGTGCCATTGAGGAGTGGGCATTCCCTAGAATATTTACATTAGTTTTCAAATGAAAGAAAAGATTTTTAGTTTTTTTTTTAATTATCTACATGTATTTAACTTAGCCTTCAAATAATTTTATCCTTATTTTAAATATTTCATTCCAGTACAAATAATTTCTTCCATGAAAGATCTCCGGACCAACCGATAAAAATTTAATTTAACATAAAAATGATTTCAAAGCATATTTAAATGACCTGTTGTGTAGTACTGGTATTTCGTAACATTGATTGAAATAGCTTCAACAAAAGTACAGTTGAATATTTCAATATTTATCAACAAGTCTCAATTTGCATAAACTATACCTTCTGTCTCAAATAAGTATTTTACATGTACACTTTATTTGTTTTCTTCATAGAAATTAAAAGAAATTCATGCAAAATTTTGATCATCAATTTTAGGAGCAGTACATTTTTCTTTACCATGCGCTCTACGAATACTTCAGACGGCAAGGACAATTTATCGCAAAGGACACTTTTCTAAAGATGTATGGAGAATTAGAAAAACCGGAAACAAAAAAAAAGATTTCGCAAACGAATTCAACGTTAGAATTCAATGCATTTTAATTTTTTTATTTCCATTCGCGCTTATTATGTCTTTTTTCATAAATCAATATGACTATTATGTACCATTAAGTCAATTGTTTTTGGAATTTTGAAATAGATGCCTTGATTTACACGTGTAAACATGTAAATTATCTACATTTTTTCGTTTGCCTATAATGACCTGGACAACAAGGCGGATGTGACGGTTAAACTTTGGAACGCCATCACTGCCTTATAGCATACAACTATGCATTTATTACGTCAATTTATCATTACGTGATGTGAACATATCTTTACGTTATGTCCACTTTTTATGGGATGATGAAAATATATCTTAACATCATGTCAATGCTGCATTACATGAAGTAAATACATCCTTTTATAATGTCAGCACTTCATAACTTGAAGTAAAAAATTCATTATGTGAAGTGATAATGTGTTTACATTGTGTTAAAACTTTATTACGTGAAATGAATGTTTCTTTACATCATTTCATTTCTTTAATATGTGAGGTCAAAATTGCATTACGTCAAGTAAATTGTGTTTTATAATTAAACTTATCATTACATGAAGTCAAAAGCCCATTCCTTTTTGAGAGTGTATATTTCTATTATATCAAAGCATTACTACGTGATATGGGTTTTTCTTAATTTTACGGCGAGGGCATCATGATGTGAGGTGAACACATCTTACCTTTATGTCCTTGCTTTATTACTTGGTGTAAAAAGTGTATAACATAATGCGCACATATCTTTATATTATATCAACACCTTATTACATTATGTCAAAACTCCATTCCGTGATGTGGATATATAATTACGTTATGTCAACTCTTTCTTATGTGATTTATAATATCTTTATATTGTGTTAACTCTTTATCATGTTGATTCCAAAAGTTCATTACCTGATGTTGAAATACATTTACATTATCTCAAAGCTGTATATCTAGTATATAATGAATGTTGACGACCGTGTTTTAATGACTGGTAAGAAGGGGGGGGTCCTGATTGATTAGGACAAATTAAAGGCACATAATATCAACCTCCCTCTTTTCCCAGGCATAACTTAACTATAGAAAATGTAAAATTACAGGCACATAATATCAACCCCCCCTCCCTTTTCATAGACATAACTAATACTATAGAAAATGTAATGTTCATTGAAACTGTACAGCCCCCCACCCCACTTCTTATTGAAGTATAGTCCACTAAGGGTAATGTAATATATCTGGAAAAAAATAGGACTGATTGAAGCTGGACCACTCTCCCCGAATTAGGATTTTGGGGCTTGGACATTTTTTTTTCTTGGCTTGTCAAGTTTTTTCGGGTAAATGATTTTTTTTCTGGCTGACCTCCTCTTTCAAAAAATTATGCTACGTCACTGGAGTTAGTATTTTTTTTTAATCATTCCAGGGCCAGAATTCTATTACAAAAATCTACCAGTCTCTAATCTAAATCAATTGAATATGCCTTAGTAAGCATGCATGGACACATATCAGAGGCAGATATGGGAATCTTGAACAAGGAAGGGGGACGGTATATATGGTTGGAGATCAAGGGCGGAAAACGGAGAAGCTCTCACGCTTTATAGTTTTATAGAAAAAAGTTTTCAACTTAATTCAGCTAAACTTAGTGTGAAACTAATGCAATGTCCTACAAAGTTTAAGACTTTTAATAAAAAAAAAAAAGAAAACAATTCAAAATAAAAGAAAAAAAATGATTGCTGCATGACTCATAAT
Organism: Saccostrea glomerata; assembly: GCA_003671525.1. Classification (NCBI taxonomy): domain Eukaryota; kingdom Metazoa; phylum Mollusca; class Bivalvia; order Ostreida; family Ostreidae; genus Saccostrea; species Saccostrea glomerata. The sequence continues at coordinate 318,096 of PRKT01000358.1, read as the reverse complement.
ATTTGTTTTATTTAATTATCAGATTAAAGTAAACACCATTGAATTTCGACGTGACTTTAATTCACAGTGGCAGTGTTGAGGCTTTGCATGTTTCAAGATTGTCAATCATTTGTCGCTTAAAGTTTTCATTTCAAGATGTCATTTCGAAATCGCTGAGAATCTATCTCTTCTACGACAGTTTTCTCTCCCGCCATTTTCAGTGCTTGCGGAACGCGGAAAATACGTTATGCTCATATAAAGGCCGAGGATACCCGTGTTCGCATAATGTAATAGTGAATCGACATAATGTAGAAGAGTGCGCACAGTATGGCATAAGCTTTTCACATCAGTTAATAAACACTAAGATTGTCATGAAAAGTAAACATAACGAAATGCAAGTTGACGAAATAAAATTGTAGTATGTGTAAATGTCATAAAGAGTTGACATAATGTAAAGGAAAGTTAACACGATGCAATAGTAGTGTGGGTTAATGTCATAAAGAGTTGACATAATGTAATGGAAGGTTGACACAATGCAATAGTAGTGTGGGTTAATGTCATAAAGAGTTGACATAATGTAATGGAAGGTTGACACAATGCAATAGTAGTGTTCTGCTATAAGGCAGTGACGGCGTTCCATATTTAACTATAGATGCTGGTTTACTTTGGATGATAAATTTTAACAAATGGGAATATAGGGATAATAAGATAAAAAAAATCAATGACTCAAATTAGCTTTGTGACGTATATGGATTTCTGTTCCATAAAATAACAATATGAAAGGTGTATTTTAGTTTAAGTAATAGAAATAGGAAGGCACATTTAGATAACCTTAATCCAATGTACTTATCAATCAATATGACTTATTTTAGCCAAAAAATAAAGATAATGCTGATCGAAATAAAAAAAAAACAACAACAATTTCTTACAAACATATATTTATAAAATACTTGCATAAGCAAAGTAAAGTACAAAAGTTCCTGTTGTTCTTAGTATTCGTATTCTAACTAGGCTCTCACTGTTTACAACTTAAGTACGAACATTTTGTGTTATTACATTTTGCGTCGAAATCAACGCAGAATGTAATAACGCAAATGTAACAACATACTTTTGAAAATTATTACATTTTGCGTTATTACATTTTGCGTCGAGATCAACGCAAAATATAATAAAGAAAAATGTAATAACACGATTTTTCGATTACTACATTTTGCGTTGTTAAATTTTGCGTCGGGACCGAGGACGCGATTGCACGGCGTCACGTGATCACGTCATATGGTGTTTAAAAAAAATGTTTGCTGTAACTATTTCCGGAATAAGGAGCGTGATATGTTTGCACTCATGACAAAAGGGATTTGTTTTTCTAAAATAGAGAAAGAATAAGATAGTAAAGGTTTTTACGATAAAATGAGAGAGTTGGTACATGTAAGCGTTGACGATATATTTTTTTTATCTACGTGCACGTGTTATACGATTTGACACGTCTGGCTATTGAGTATCTCTGAACATTGGAATCTATTTAATTAAAAATAAATTAATTTAATTTATATCTTGAGGTTATGTCCTCATTTTGAAATTTGAATTCTATTTAAGATTGCTTTAACCATAGGAGCTACATCTATGTATAGATAATTTCCAATAAGAGATTCAGACGGCGTGATTTACTAAATACATGTACGAGGGGGCATTTCAAAAGTCCTGAGACTGTATAATAAAAAAAAATAACCGTTTTACGGAAATTATTGAGTTTGATATCATTGGAAAGATCAGAAAAATATACACATATTGTGACGTCACTTTATAATTTTTATGACGTAATAAATCCGCAAATGACGTCATACTTCCACATGCTTACAATACTGGCCATAAAAATGACGTAACAAAAGACACAATTTCATCAACGTAAAATTTTAAAAACAACTTTTGCTCATTACTCTGGTGCAAGCTACCGGACGCAAATGTCAGTAGGTGGAATATTTACATAGACTACAATCTATCATATGGTGGTCTGTTTCGGAGATATTCTTGATCTGAAATTGTTTAAGCGATAGTGAAACATAGCATGTTTTTTAGCGAATCTTGCTGAAAATATTGCCTAAAACAGACCTAACTGTGAGAATATGGCAATGTTGGCAATCAAAGAAAAATAGACGAACATGTTACAAAATTTGATGGCATCAATTCGTCAGATTTGTGGGATTGTTGAAGGCTCAAGAGAGGTTAAGGTTAGTGTGCCCCATATTTTCTCGTAAAATCCAAAATGGCGCGGGTGCAGTTCTAACCCCACCGTACCTCTACATATTCGCAAAAATTAATTCATGGAAGTTAAAGAAGATTCTACATGTCTGTGTAACTTATAAACCTTTTCTGGAATCAAAAGTTAAAACCAGTAGCACGTTTTGGGGCGCCGAAGTTGAATTAATGAGGAAAAATACGCACAGAAACAAGTCAGGGGCAAGACTTTTGTACATTTTATTTGTAAACGGTAAGAGTACTGTTACTCAAAATATATTTGTTGAAAACTGCATTAATATAGTTCAGTTTTATACTGAAAATGTTTTATTTCAAACAATGGAGAACTATATAAAAGACCGAAAATCCTTTCGTATCATGTAACTTAAAATCTTGAATGAATGTCGATGGTAGCATAATCGGACATAATTTTCAGCACTACAATATCGGAATGATAGTCTTCTTTCACGCATGTCATCCTGTAAGCCGTTACTTCCGTCGGAAAATCTGATATACCACTTAAATGCTAAAGAACGGTTTTCTTGACTATGTTTCCTGATTGTTTACAGAATTTGTAGGTCTCTATTGGTGTTTACCCGATGTCTACGCCGAATTCTATAACTGCTCTCTGCTCCATCTCTGCAGATTCTGTCTTAATAGATTATAACCTCAATCTCTCAGCCATTTTGAAACTTTGAAAGCTCATAATCTGCAGGTTTGATGTGATAAATATTTATTAACCCCACAATATAAGATTTGTGCTTAATTTTACAAAATATACTAGTAAATGAATTTTATAAATTTCAATTAAGATTTTAATTGAATTTTCTAATCAAAGTGTAATACTGAAGCAAAAATTATAATTATACAAAGGAAAGTACAATAAACAACAACACAAAAATTGAACATAGCAACGACACGTAGCAGCTTTATTGTACAGTATTCATAACATGTGCAAAATATGAAAATCACTATGTATATACAGAATAGATGTTGGATTAAATAAAATCAAAATAAAATTTTAACTTTTATTTTTTTTTAACTTTTATCGTGTACGAAGTGTTGTCCTAAACTGGCATCTAAACCACTATTCACCTCTTATATAACCTTACCAACGAGACCGGTTCTAAGAAACTAAAGAACCACGCGATATTTACCAGGAATTCGAATGAAAAATTGTAATCCGAAAAAAGTACATGTAATTCATTGTCATACCAAGTAAAAATTGGCTTCTGTCTAATTCGTTCCTCAACGTGTCTACATCACTGAAATGGATAACTAATCACGCAATAATGCTGTTGGAAAATATAAATATTTAAACTTTAAGCTAGCAAAACAAAACAAAAATCATGTCAAATGCATTGATATGAGTGAAAAGTCCGCAGAATCTTTCTAAAAAACTATATCTCTTATATGAAGTCAGTAGGAGATGTGCCGTTTGTTTTCAGTTCAACTCGTCGTCTTTTAAAAGGAAGCAATTCTCTTATGGAGTTAAGAATTTTCCTCTGTATTGCAAGCAGTTGAGAAAATTCGCTTTCTTCACATTTATCCCCGTGATACACAGGTTCACAAAGCGCTAAACAGGATCCGGTCACGTGATGGCATGGTTTGTTACCTCTACAGTAACCACAACGTCTTTTACATTCTCTGCAATACCAGCCATCATTACAAACTGGAGAAAATGAAAAGAAAGAAAATAACTTACAAGTATTCATGTGATAGATTGATTATAATTGTATATTGTTTAAGGTCCCTCTCGAGCATTTTTCACTGATGGAGACGCCACCACTTGCCGGTAGAGGGCTGCAATTTTTTTCCTATGCTCGACACTAAGGGCCATTGAGCAGGGAGGGATCTTTTTCGTGTCTGCACTTACTGCTACACGGGACATCGGTTCAATGCTCAAAGGTTGTATGTGCCTAGTGTAGGAAAAAAATGCAGCTTTCCTTTTTATCATAAGATGATTATAACGAAAAATTTATGTTTATTTTAATGTTACTTTTATATTAGTGTTCCAGGTATTAAATTTCACTTTTTTTGCATATGTCTTCCTAAAATTCCCGTTCATTTGTGATGTGAAATACATTGTAAGATTTAAAAACCGTGATTATTTTTCAAACCTTCATTACATTTCCTGTTTTTACTGCGTTTCCACCCTGGTGCACAGTTCCCATCAGGACAGGAATCATTTACGGGGTGACAGGTTGCATTATTGGCGCAATGTCCACAAGTAGATAGACAATTTTCACCATATCTCCCATCTTCACATGCTGCAGTAAATGTACGTTATACATGGATAATAAAACTGAATATAGAATTATTTCGTGCAGTTGATACAGCAAGAGTTAAAGGTTTAAAATGATCCAAGTATTTTTATTACAAGGTTCAAGCTGTTACCTTTGATTTTCTTCAACTTTTACAAGTGTTGGTTAAAATACATGTCAAGGATTTTAAAGAAATATTTTAATGATGTATTTCAAAAATAAACCGTTATTCTGATAAATTAGATTATAATTGACGAAATAGTCGTCGGTTACGAATTATAGCTAATCCATAGTTAAACAAACAATAAAGTATATATTACTGTAAAATATATTAAACTAAAAATTGGTTTGAGGCTGTCCATTCTATCAACGAAAAAATAATTTATTATAACGCCACATATGCGATTTTTACCTGTTTTTGCATGATTTTCTTGTGCTATTTTATATTTTATATATACTTATAAAGACCATTTATCCGAAATAGGTACACTTCTGGGATAACTTTTGATTTCATAAATTCATCAGATTAAAAAAAAAGAAAATTCTGGTTAAAGTATCATTTTAAAATATCACTAAAACATTTCAAGTTTAATTTAACATTAAATAAAAAAAAATCAATTTGGAGCATCTGTAATCAGTGCGAAACCTATTTAAAACAATTCTCAAGAAATCATTATTGCGTGTAAAAATGATTAATTTTATACTGATTGCATACGAAGAATCATATTCTACATACAATTAATTTCTAAAGGGGAGACTACTGTTGAGAAAAAAAAATGATGATAAAGATTTATACAATTGATAAAGATTGACAATAGTGGAAAGTCAACAATTAACGAATTTGTTTGTTGATCAACGATTTTATTTGCAGGTATAATCTTCAGTTTACTCAAATTTTGAAAAATATTTTGAAAAAGAAAATAAGGCATGATTTTCACTCAAATGTGAAAAGTAAATACCTTGATTGCATTTTCCTTTGACAGAATGTATCCAACCTGGATCAAAGAAACCGGAAGGACAAGAACCTGTCACGTGATCACACGTCATTTTTGTTTCCACAATGTCCACATGGAAGACCACAATTTCTACCGTAGAAACCTTTCTGGCATTCTAGAAATATATTTATGTTCAGAGCAATATAATAAATTTTTGATTAATTTTGAAAAAAATAATTTTTTATACACGAATATCTGCAATCCGGTATAGAATTCCTGTGAAATTTTGGGAAAAAAAGTATGAACTTTGGTTTTTAATAAATTTTATGTCAAACAATAAGAAAAGTAAAATATCCATGCATAGAGAGTCTGTCCATTTTTGGAAAATTGAAAATCTACGTTTTTTTTTTGTTTTTTTTTAATTTTTTTTACAAATAATGATAGGATAAAATTTAAAGTTTGCTTACCTTTATCACATTTCCAGTCCGTTGTATCTTTCCATCCAGGTGCACACTTTCGATTAGGACACGAACCGGTTATGTTGTTACATGCTGAATTATTTGCACAATGTCCACATGAAGAGTTACACGACTTGCCATATCTTCTACTTCTGCATTCTGTGCAAGTTACAAAAAATAAGACTGACAATTTGATTTTAACTAAGCTCAGAGCTTTTGAATGTTGATGACGTTAAAAAAATTAAATAGTTTGAAACATCAAAGTATAAACAATATACGAACAAAAATACTGTGAAAAAAATCATTTTGTTTTAAACAGACAAGAATTTCTTTTGTTGAATATTAAATTCAGCTTCTGAAGATGTATGAATATATGTTAACAAAGAAATCAACATTTTTTTCTTATGCTGTGGCATAAGAATACATTGAAAGATACAACACTAATGGCGGAACAACAATCAGTCTGATATTTCAGCAATACACTGTTTAACCACTCAGTGAAATTTTATCAAGAGTAATAAACGTTGGTTAGTTTTTTTTTTAATTGTATATTACGGGGTAAATAACAAGTATAAATTTAAGACCGATAAGTCAGATAATTCAATAAATTCAATCGTAACTCTTGGTACCATCATTGGAATTATGTGATATAAAACATTAAAAGGAATTTTACGTATCTTCGATAGTTATAATCTGAATACTAGCTGGCACTCGAAACTTCTCATTAATTTCAAATTACAGTTTATTTAATTAAATTATTAATAGAAACCAATGGCAAATGTCATAAATATATAAGATGAAGGAGTTATTGAACCTATTTTCAACTTGATGAATATTTACAATTGTTGTTACTCGCAAGTTCGTACAACAACCGACTCGCGCCAATATTCACCAATATAAGTTCAATAACTATATCTTAATAGACAATTCCAGCTAAGAGCGCCACGAGCTCGAACTCGTACACTAGTACTGTACTTCGATATATAAGGGTCCGTATAAAAAGTTTTTTTAAAGGGTTATAAAGCTTTATACTAAGTATGGTGTATTTGAACTAAAATAAAGTAAAACACGAGATTAAACAAAGATTAAGATAATATTTGCTATCGAAATTCAAAATAAAATCACCGAATTTGAACCCAAGTGTCATCCCAATGTACATGTAGGATAAGTTGACTTTAAACCGTGTTTGATATGGTATTTTAATCCGAGTCGGAAATAAATAGGTTATTGTTTTAATTTCGGATTTCTATGTAACGCGTGTGATTTAAATTGTGTTATTTACATGAAAGTCCTATCTTTATTTAAAGTAACAAAACAAAGAGAAATATCATTTTAATTTTAGTTAGTCTGAACATATGAAAAATACGCCACATATGACTTTAAATGCTACATATTACGTTGCTTTATCTAGTGATTTTGTTGTTTGTAAATAAATCAAATTTTGACACAGCCCCTAAAAATTTTGAAACAACTGTCAGGGTCAGTGCGCGATTACTGTCTCGAGATCACGAAATCTAGAAATGTCTATTAGGCTATTTCAGCAGACCTTCTATGAAGGAATAAGGTAATTGTCACAGCCCTCGTGCTTTATTGGGTCCAGAATTTAACAGATCTGGGTTCTGGAAAATTGAATATACACAGTAAAATCAGTGATCTATTTATTCAATACAGTCGTACATATATTAGAGGAAAAATTATTACAGTTTCTTAGTGGGGAAGGACATATACGATTCTAATGAATAGTCATTTATGTAACAGCCATTTTTTATTTACAAAGTTTTTTGTGCCTTTCTTCTTTTGATATTTTTTTGGTTTTTGCATTTTATTCAAAATAAACACATGATTATATATTTGATATACTTTTACCTTTACAGTATGGCGGATGGTATCCATCATGTATACAACCAAATCGATCACATTGTCCCGTTGCGTTGCAATCCATTTTACAATGTCTGCATGGCTCACACTGTACTGTACTCCGAATTTCCGACTTGGACAACCTTAAATAATTCGGACTCACGATATATTTTTAGGATAAACTTGAGAGATAAGGACAAATTCAAATGAATAAAGCAAGAAAGTGGAAATGCATTCGGGCGTTTTTGGCATTTCATTATTATACAATTTGAAATGGAAATGGTAGACTGCGTTTGAAATCAAGCAGAGAGTATATTTATGATGACGTCCATATCTCACATCCACTACTATTCAATGAATTTACTTTCAAATTCTAAACAAAAAAAACCTTGAAGAAAATTCCCAATGCAGGTCAAATATTTAATTACGGATAAGCGTTTCAAAATTTATGCGATAAATATGATTCCCCGATCAACTAAAAAAAATGTAAGATTTTGTTAACATCAAATATAAAAAAAGGATAAAAATCAGTGAAAGACTTTTAGTTCAAAACTTTTAAATTTTCATTTCATTTCCACCTTGTATGACTTATAGACCATGTGTAAAGATAAGAAAATAAAAATATAAATATGTAAGTAAATCAAGCATGTACCCGTGTAACAAAAAAAAAACTTTCCTAAAACGTTGAAGAAAAAAAATAGAGGTAATTTGATTTTATTTCTATTAATTTGTTTATGTCGATTTTGTACTAAATATATAGTACACATTAGCGCAGTGGTTAGAGCGTCTGCTCTACAGTCATGAAGTTAGGAGTTGACCCTTATGGCGCGGGTTCGAATCCCACTGTGGGACGTGGAGATCAGTACTTCGGACGAAACCGTATAACCCGACGTCCCGTGTTGAAGTAGGTGCTGGCACGAAAAAAAGATTCCTCCATGCTCAATGGCCCTGAGTACCGCGTATAATACAAAATTTTCAGCTCTCCATCGGCAAGTGGTGGCGTCTCCTTATGAATGATATATTCTCGAGAGGGACGTTAAACAATATGCAATCAAATACTCAATGTAATAAATCGTTAGGTATTCTTTATTGTCCTAAGATTATATACAACATTTATGTGAAAAGCTACAGGTCTATCATTGAAATCAAAACTCAGGATGTATTTAAGATTACCATGTATTTAAGATTTTGCTGCAGCCGAACTCCAGAATTAACATTTAGCTTCTCTTAACTTAATGTAGGTATCATCATCTAGAGGAGAGAATGGCCTAATCGATCGATAAAATGGTTATTTTAAAGACTTTTGGATCGTGATGTACTCAAGATAAACAACCCGTGACGAAATTGTAAACATATCTAGAAACCTTTTCTTCCTCTCTCTGATTCTAAATTACCAATGCTCCTAAATAATCCCATCGATAGTTAACTGAATTTTTCTTCGTAAAACTTGCATACCAAGCCAACACATACCAAAAACTCTTATTTCGCAGATCTCAAGAATGGCACCGTACTGATCATTCATCTTGTTAGTGTATATCTTTATATATCGAGCTGTCCGAATACAATTCACTTCAAAAACTGTTTCGGGTAAAACATGACCTGGATCCTGATAACATGTGTCGTTGTCCTCAAATCCTGGGGTTTGAGAGGCAAGTATAGAAACTCCTCTAAGTCTGAAGGCACGAGCTGATCCGCCTAAAAAGACTCTTTAAGAACTAAATTTAATAAAGAAAATCACAAACTTGAAAATGAATCTCTTCTGCAAAAATCTCTCTAAATACTCTGAAAAAATTGTATAATTCAACATTTTTTATCAAACTACGTTACAGGACAACTCAAAACATGTATATGCCACTTTTATGCTCTGAATGATGAAAAAAAGTTTAAGAGGACGATCCATCATTAGTATGAAATATATGGAGATAACAAACAGTATACAAAATAGCATTAAACAAATACACAAATGAAATTAACTCATTATCATCTCTGTACCATATTTTAACACTTTTTACATTGTAGATGACTCCTAGGTCTATGGTCAACCAAGCCTCCGACCATCCTATGGCTGTGTGCATGCAGTTCCTGAAATGTTGGTTAAAATTCCCGTCAATTGTAAAGTCCGCGGACCTTCTGCAAGTTAAGAATCGATGTATTGAACTGCTCGTCACTTTCGTTGTCCTTGTATTTATAAGTTGCTCTTTCAAAAAAGATATAAAAATATAAAAACAGGATTTAGGACAGATGGTACAAACATACTATTGTAAAAAAAAAAGAAAATAACAACTTCAGTTATGTTTTAATAGAAAAAAAAGAATAAATTTCACCGCGTATTTTTTATTCATTTTTTTTTTTTTTTTTACAAAAATGGGATTTGAAGTGAAAAACATTTGTATTGATAAATGAGGATTGTTTCAGAAGGAGAGAATTTTGAGCAAAATAGAAGGTTTACAATATTTTTCATATTGTTATTTTTTTTTCGTCTTCAGTTACACAGTGGGTCGAGGAGACCAGTCCTTCGGATGAGACCGTATAAACCGAGGTCCCGTGTCGCAGTAGGTGCTGGCACGAAAAAGATCCCTCCCTGCTCAATGGCCCTGAGTCCGAGTATAGGACAAAATTTGCAGCTCTCCACCGGCAAGTGGTGGCATCTCCATATAAGTGAAAAATTCTCGAGAGGGACATTAAACAATATACAATCAATCAATCAATCAATCGTCTTCAGTGAAATAAGGCCAAAGATTTATACAGATCCAGGCATCCATTTTTTGTTTGTATCATCTGTCTTTAAGTGTTAATGAAATATTGTATACCTAATAGAGGCTTCAGCAATAATTTCCTTGCTCCTCTTGCCATGTCATGCATTGAAAGTCAGGGAATGCTCATAAGTTATTTGAAAATATATTTTTTCACTAAAATATATCAATAAAAATTGTTTGGTTAAAAATACAATTGAAAATAATGTCAACAATTATAAAAGATAGATATAAGTAGCTTTGAAATGGAGATAATCTTCGGATAAAAATTACATTTTTAATATGTAAAACAAATATGCTCTAAAAATATATCTACTGTAGATTCCTAATTATACGCGAGGAATTAATTTCCGCGTAATTTCGCGAGAAGCATCACTCATTATCCAGAGAAAATACAGGCTTGAAAAGGGGATCCATGTATCAGCACCCATTGTCATTCGTAATAAATAAGTTCAAAAAATAATGAAAAAAATATTAACAATAGATCAACAACAATAGTTGTTCAGTAAAAGAATGTCAAGTTGTATTTCCAGCACCACTCATGACGCTTATCTAAAAATGTCGATAAAATAAGTATTTTTTCCTGTACACCACATTTTAAGGGACATGAACATAGTAGCATTGATGGTTTCTTTACAATTTTAAATTTCTTTTTAATTGAAGTAAAAGAATTATAAAGTAAATTATCCTTAAAACTCGAAGAATTCAGTTTTAAATTCTAAGTTGAAGTAAAATATTTAAAACGAATGACTTAGTCATCAATATGAAAGCATGCTCTTAAAGTTGCTTACAATGTTTTCTTTAAAATTTTTTTCACAAAACGGACAATATTTTATATGAAAAATAACAAACACGGGATATGTTGAAAGACTACATGCTTTGGATACAAAATTTTATCATTATCTAAAGAAATCACAATTTGTGTGCGAGCCTTTTATTTATGAATATTTACATTTTATATGAAAAAAAAGCAATTCAAGCAAGGCGTATTTGGTTCTGTGTAAAAAAAAAGCCATGTCGTTTAATTCATTGTTCAATCAAAAAGAATTAACATTATTTCACATTGACGTCATAAGTGGTGGAGGTGTTCGACACATTCAATTTGTACCGTTGATGTTTGAAAAATTTAATCAGTGCTTAAAACTTAAGCACGTCAAATACCTTGTTACAGTATGTAATCAGTCCCAAATGTAAAAAAAAGTAATTATTACTAGGTATAATTTTGAAATCTTATTTGGATGAAAATACAGCATGACATGTGATCAAATCCACCATAAAGCCCTCCAGGCTTTTTTGGACTTGATCACATGACCAATCCGTATTCACATCACGATCAAAGTTTAAATATGAAACCGTATTTCTTTAGTAAGTGGAACTGACTGAGTTCAAGTGTTTTTCTTCAATGAAAATTAAACACACAACCTTTAACAACATTTCTAAAATGATGGATGGAATAATCCGTAATGTTCACAAGTCATTTGAGTCCTTTTAGCTTATATTTATGATTATTTGCTGTTTATATCTGACTTAAATATGTTCGATGCAATAACCAAATAAAGTTGTACAAAATAACCTTTTCTCTGGGATTAACTGGTTTCATAATGTTAAGACAATTTGAAAGAAATTGGTCTACCCGCTTCAATTCCTCGAATTGTAATTTCATATGTTAACGTTTTCTATTATTTCAAAAGATGATGTTACATAATTGTTTTCTGGGGCCCCTTTTTCAACGACGATTTTGATAGTTTTAAAAAAAATGAGTGAATAAATACGGCGCCTTTTGAATAGTTTCAATATTTCTGACACTTCTATGAAAGAGAATAGGCGGGTCAAGCACAATTGAGGGATATGTATGTCCCAGGCGTTTATCATATTTGGTAATTGCTATTATTTCGGAAATTATCGTTTACCGAAAACAATTGTCCAATCCGAAGACAGAACGACAAAACATGCTGGTTTACCACATGTTTACATTTTATCACAGACACGTGATTTAGGTTAATTTACGTGTTATCCACTTCTACATTTCAATCTTTCATAATGGTGAGCGAAGGCTGTTTATACTTAATAATATTACAGATGGATTCCCAGCCTTTACGGTTTTGGTCAAGAAATGCACATGAAACGGTGGACCTTGCGAATTACTCATCAACACTTTACAAAACTTTAACCAATGTATATATCAATCAATTGTTTGTAAGGTGATCAAGAAAATTGAGAGAATGTAGATCCGTGTCAACTATGTGAATCAAATGTAAACAAAAATTATCAGAAAGCAGCTAAAATAAACCTTTTTTATAAGAATGAAATTTCCTTCGTAATTTGTGCTACTCACTCGTAATTCATTTAGCTGATTGGTCAGTTAGAAACCATCGTCAATGTCTCGATTAGCATATGAATTTATGTATAGCTTCCCTTTTTTGCAAAAATATACATTAAATTGGCATTGAAAATTGTGGTTTACCTTTTTATGTTGAATTCCCCCCTTTTTTCCAATTTACCACCCACTTTCAATTTGCTTCCGACGCCTATGCGTATTGTTAATTAACAATTGTAATTTCCATTCTTATGTCGATTCTATATATCCTAGTGAGTTTGAGATAAAGGATACCACAGCTGTTTCTTATTTGAATATTTTACTTGAAAAAGACGTTAATGGTAATCCAACAACCAAACTCTTTGTTAAACGTGATGGCTTCCCTTACTTATGAAGCAATATACCTTCATCATCTGCATACAGAATTTATATATCTCAGTTTATTCGATAAGCATGAGCATGTCCTTCGTATGAACATTACCTAAAAGGAAGTAAATTGTTAACAAACAAGTTGATGAAACAAGAATATCTGCAGTTTCGATTACAGTCATCATTTTGTATGTTCTATTGTTAGTAAAATGATCTTTTCACCAAAACAATCCAAAGTCAAATGCTGACTGACGTACTAATTGTTAGTCCATTATTTAAACACTGAATTGACGACGATTTTTCCCATTATTTCCAGATAGGAGACAAGGAGCATGCGGCGGATGTGGCCGGTAACAGAGGATGCTCACTCCTCCGTGGCACCTGGTCTTACCTCTTTTGTTTTGGAGGTCCGTGATTGTTATGCATTTTTTTCACTTTTTGTATTGTTTTAAGGATTTTTTTATCTTCAATACTATTCATAAAATATTTTTTTATCCAACTCGTTATGAGCATTTGATATCAAATGTAAGTTCACATTTTGTCCACACATAATATCAGGATATTTTGAATTCATTAATTGTGAGCATTTCATTCCTAAACTTTTGGCTTTAAAACTCAAAAACGATGTAAGTATGATGTGACAGTTAATAATCAATTTCCTTTATCAAAGAAAAACAGGTTGTTTTGCATAAGTGCATTTCGAGATGTACATTGGGTTTACTTAAAGAGATCAAGCCGAAAATGTCAAAAAAGACACCAATTGTCATTGATTAACAAGATTGTTTTTTTTTATTTCATGCTGATTTAAGATATATAATATTAGTACAATGTTAGGAAAGGAGAAAAACACATATGGCAATAAAAAGGTGTTTTAAATTGAAGTATACTGTGCAAAATAAAGAATAATTTGCATTATATAAAGAAGAAACTATACTGTAACAAGAAACACTCTTGGGAAAATATTATAATATCAGAACAATATTGTTATATTTTCAGATTAATTTCTCGTTAGGTCAAGTTAGTTGAATAAAAAATCTTAAATGGAACATTGCTTCTTGTCCACAGCGAATGGTTTTTTTAACCAACACAAGGATTACATATATGCCAAATAATACAATATGAACACATAGTTCCTAGTGTCATTTAGAGAAAATTTCTCTTGGATTATTTGAGATCAGTCAAAGTCGTTCCGTTCGCAATCAGTCCAATTTTTTGTCGTTTAAAAGAAAGCAATTCTCGAACAAAATTGAGCATTTGCCTCTGTATTGCAAGAAGTTGAGAGAACTCGCTTTCGTCACATTTTTCTCCAAGATATCCAGATTCACAAAGACCAGAACAAGATCCGGTCACGTGATGGCATGGTCGGTTACCTCTACAGTAACCACATAGTTCTTGATATTCTTTACCATACGAACCATAGTTGCAAACTGAAAAAAAAATATCAGAAATTTCTATGCAAAATTGAATATTCAATAATAAAAAAAATGCATACTAGCATACAGTTCCAAATAGCTTTGAAAAAGGAAGGGTTTGAAATAAAAAGAAAAAACAATTTTGTCCATTCTGCAATAAAACTTTCATTTTCGCAATCTTCATTTATTATATTAAAACTTTTCTCTGTAGTAAGTTAAGTTACTTATGTATAGTATTTTTAATGGAATATTTAAAAGACTTGTTTCTATTTCAAATTAAATGAATTTCAACGAAAAAGAGTTAAAATCCTAATAAAATCAAATACGTTCGTTGCATCTCTCCCCATGATAACCAGGCTGACATGAGGAAGGACATTTTCCAGTGACATGGTGACATGCCATATTACCATCACAATAGCTGCATTGCTCCTGACATTCTCTGCCGTACCACCCATGACTACAAGCTTAAAAATTCAGGGTTGAAATACTATTATTTCTTGATATGCAATGATTGATTAAGGCAATATTTGCACTTATTCAGCAGCATGCATTTTTTGCAAATTGCTAACGTTATGTTTAGTTTCATGAATAAACATTGTATTTTATTTTTTTTTTTTTAATTCTACATATATGATTGATTTATTGTATGTTGTTTCAGGTCCCCATCAAAAACTTTTCACCAATATGGAGCCGCCACGCCACCACCTGTCGATGGAGAGTTACAAATTTTGACTTATACTCGGCAGTCGGGGCCATCGAACAGTGAGGGGTCTGTTGCTTTGTGCAAGAACCTACTACAATCGAATATCGGTTTATACGATCTCATCCATCTCAGTCTTTGGTCTTTACGTCCCACAGTGGAATTTAAGCCCTAATGTTAGATTTCTCACGTTGCGACTCTCGAGCAGACACTCTAACAACTGCGCCACGCGGGCGACTCCTACAAATATGAAATGCTTTTTTGTAAGTTTTAAATGTAAAGGGAATCAAGTGTGTCCTTTTTTTTTTAGCAAATTTCCTTAAATTCTGCTCAGAACAAATAACTTTCATGCTCTTTAATTGTTGACGTCTCCATCTGAGTGAAAAATTCTCGAGAGGGACATTAAACAATATACAATCAATCAATCTTTAATTGTTGTAAAAATGTTTTAATGTATAGAATAAGAAAATCATGGTTATCATGGTCATTATACTTGATATCGTGATTACTTCATATTTAGAACTCTTTCGCGATGGTGGTAGGAAACATTTGTTGTATGGGGGCAAATGTGCTGAATTTATAAGGATAGATAAGTAAAGAAAAAAATCTTGGTGGAATTCCTTTCTAAACAATCGCTGATTGTTAAGAGAATTAAGAGAAGCCAATCCTAAAATATTACATACTTTACGATATTTTTAGCTACGCATACTCTTCTCATTAAATTTCCATTAAAATCGTATTATTTTAAAGCTGATAAAATATTGTAAACTTTCCTTAGTTGACAATCTAGAATTGGGAGTTCAATCCTTGGCAATACATTGTACTTTCGGCATAAAATTGTACGAATTTTCTTCGATTGTCACTACTGAAAACATAGTCATGTACCCCAGAAAACTTGCGAGATTTAGAGCTTTCTCGACTCACCCGAAAAACAGTGGTATAAGTAGTTAGTTACATAACTGCGAGGTACGGACGATCTTACGTATTATTCGATACTGATTATGTATCATTCGCCTATCTCCTTTTATAATGTAAAAAACTGAAATGCCTCGAACTTATCCTCTAAAAGGAATAATTCTAATTCAGATAATATATGACAGTGATTAATTAGATGTTTAGCAAGTTACCTTGGTCGCATCTTTTTTCACTGGTAAGTTTCCATCCTGGTTGGCAGAGACCGGAAGGACAAGAACCGGTCACGTGATCACAAGTCTCATTATCAGCACAATGTCCACAGGAACGGCTACAGTTCCTACCATAATAGCCTTTCTTGCATTCTAAAAAAACATGAAATCGTAGAAAAAAAATTATTTAGAGGCCAAGGGTCCACATCGCGCACCAAAGCAACTGGCTAGGTAAAAGGAAAAATCAGTTCGGCATTGAAAAAAATTGAATATAAAAGTAGTAAAAGGGGGTATTTGAACAAACTTAAATCTGTACTTCTTACCATTTTTTTTTTAAATTCATTTGGTATATACGGCCTTTGCTGTTTAAAAGATGAAAATTTTGATTGATTTAACCTTTAAATTTATTTGTATAACAATGTGCCACTTTAATGGCTCTTCTATTCTCCTGGTTGGTCATAATTTGAACAAATTTAAATCTAAGTTACCTTTTTGATGCTTTAATAGATGATATATGATGGCTTTGTTGTTCTTGAAAAGAATTTTAACATTCTTTTCTATGTAAAAACTTGATCATCCATTGTGGCTCCACCCTACCCCTGATTTAAATAAACTTTAATTAAGACTAAGAGAGGATGCTTCCACATGAATTTCATCTTTTCAGGCTCAATGGATTTTGAAAGTAAGACTTTTAAAAAATTTTCCTATGTATTCCTACGTTAAACTTTGATCTCCCATTGTGGCCCTTCTATCGCTGCACCTGGGGATCATGATTTGAAGACACTTGAATCAACAATTACAGAGGATGCTTCCACATAAGTTCTGTCTTCGCCAAGTAGTTCTTGAGAAGAATTTTAAAATATTCCATTAATTTTTCATTAATTCATAATTATCTCCCCTTGAGTGAGGGTGTTTTTCTTCATTTAAACAAACTTGAATCCCCATTACCCAAAGATACTTTGTGGCATGTTAAGTTGAAGTTATGTGAGCTCAAAATATCAAATATATAAAGACATGTTCCTATTTTACATTTAATGAATTTTTTATCGAAAAAGAGAAAAAAATCTTATAAAATCAACACACTTTCGTTGCATCTCTCCCCATGATAACCAGGCTGACATAAGGCAGGACATGTTCCAGTAACATGGTGACACGCCATACTACCATCACAATAGCCACATTGCTCCTGACATTCTCTGCCGTACCACCCATGACTACAAGCTTGAAAATTCAGGGTTGAGATACTATTATTCCTTGATATGCAATGATTGATTAAGGCAATATTTGACTTATTCAACAGCAGACATGTTTTGCAAATTGCTAACGTTATGTTTAGTTTCATGAATTAACATTGTATTTTATTTTAAAATAGTTTACATCTATGATTGACTTATTGTATGTTGTTTCAGGTCCCCATCGAAAATTTTTCACCTATATGGAGACATCACGCCACCACCTGTCGATGGAGAGCTACAAGTTTTGACTAATACTAGGCACTCGGGGCCATCGAACAGTGAGGGGTCTGTTGTTTTGTGCAAGAACCTACTACCACAATCGAATATCGGTTCATCAATCTCATCCATTTCAGTCTTTGGTTTTTACGTTCCACAGTGGGATTTAAGCCCTAATGATAGATTTCTCACGTTGCGACTCTAGAGCAGACGCTCTAACAACTGCGCCACGCGGGCGACTCCTACAAATATGAAATGCTTTTTTGTAAGTTTTAAATGTAAATGGAATCAAGTGTGTCCTTTTTTTTTAGCAAATTTCCTTAAATTCTATTCAGAACAAATAACTTTCATGCTCTTTTATTGTTGACGTCTCCATCTGAGTGAAGAATTCTTGAGAGGGACATTAAACAATATACAATCAATCAATCTTTAATTGTTGTAAAAAACGTTTTAATGTATAGAATAAGACATTCATGTTTAATACTTGATATCACGATTATTTCACGTATCGGAACTCTTTCGCGATGGAAATAGAAAACGTCTGTTGTATGGGGGCAAATGTGCTGAATTTATTAGGACAGATAAGTAAAGTAAAAAATCTTGGTGGAATACCTTGCTAAACAATCGCTGATTGTTAAGAGAATTAAGAGAAGTCAATCCTAAAATATTACATACTTTACGATATTTTGAACAAAGCATACTCTTCTCATTAAATTTTCCTTGAAAATCGTATTATATTAAAGCTGATAAAATATTGTAAACTTTCCTTAGTTGACAATCTAGAATATGGAGTTCAATCCTTGGCAATACATTTTACTTTCGGCATAAAATTGTACGAATTGGTATATGTAGTTAGTTACATAACTGCGAGTTACGGACGATATAACGTATTATTCTATACTGATGATTTATCATTCGTCTATCTCCTTTTATATTGTAAAAAACTGGAATGCCTCGAACTTATCCTCTAAAAAGAATAATTCAGATAATATATGACAGTGATTAATTAGATGTTTAGCAAGTTACCTTGGTCGCATCTTTTTTTCACTGGTATGTTTCCATTCTGGCTCACAATGACCGGAAGGACAAGAACCGGTCACGTGATCACAAGTCTCATTATCAGCACAATGTCCACAGGAGCGGCTACAGTTCCTACCATAATAGCCTTTCTTGCATTCTAAAAAAAATGAAATCGTAGAAAAAAAATTATTTAGAGGCCAAGGGTCCACATCGCTCACCAAAGCAACTGGCTAGACAAAAGGAAAAATCAGTTCAGCATTGAAAAAAATTGAATATAAAAGTAGTAAATGGGGGTATTTCAACAAACTTAATTCTGTACTTCTTATCAATATTTTAAAATCCAATCTGGCTCCGCCCCACCCATGGGGGTCATGGTTTGAATAAACTTTAATTAAGACTAAGACACACTATCACATGAGTTTCATTTTTTCAGGGCCAGTACTGGTGGTTTTTGAAAAGAAGACTTTAAAAGATTTTCCCTATGCATTCCTACGTAAAACTCTGATCTCCCATTGTGACCCCACCTTTCCCTTGGGGATCATGATTTGAAGACATTTGAATCTACACTTACAGAGGATGCTTCAAAATAAATTCTATCTTTCCTTTCCCAGTTGTTCTTGAGAAGAAGACTTTTAAAATACGTGTCATTAAATTTTCACTACTAGAAATTCATAATTATCTCCCCTTGGAAGAGGTTATGGTTCTTCTTTTGAACAAAATTGAATCCCCATCACCCAAAGATAATTTGTGGCATGTTAAGTTGAAATTATATGAACTAAAAATATCAAATATTGAAAACAATGAATGTCATGTTAAAATATCTTTGAACAAAATTAGAAGTTGAACAGCCCTCGTACATTTGATTGAGAATAATTGGCAACTTTAGTTGTTTAGTAACACTTAGTTACCTTGGTCGCATCGATTTTCACTGGTATGTTTCCATCCGGATTCACAAAAACCGGAAGGACAAGAACCTGTCATGTGATCACAAGTCTCGTTTTCAGAACAATGTCCACATACACGACTTCAGTCCCTACCGTAGTAGCCTTGATTGCATTCTACAAGTGCATTACAAATCAATATGCAAAATAGAAAATAATTCTAAAATATTAATTATTAGAAACAATGCATATAATGTTAAATTTCCTTTGGAAAAAAATAACAATTAGAAGATAATAGACAATATAAAAAGTAATGAACAGAATCCAGAAAATAAGTATATTAAACAAATTAAAGTAGTATTTAAGGTAGCTAGTTGACTCTAGGTGAGAGAGTAGTATAGGTTTGTTCACGATAAATACATAAAAACGATGTTTATTTAGGGGGAGAAGGAGGGGATTTCTGACCAAACAGGAAGACAATGTCTTGATAAGAGAGGTTCATTTACGTGTCCGTGTTCTGGTAACGGGCAAAATCAGTGTTTATGTCATCTTAATTTATGTCATATGCTTTATGAATTTCTTATCACAACTTATAAGATATTATGATTACATGTAGATCAGGGGCATATATTCATTTTTAATATTATCAGACAATAAGTCTGGAAAAAATATCGTATATATATACGTCCTGTGTTTATTTTTATATTTTCTAGTACGCATACACCCTTGCTTTCCAAAACTCTTCCTAAAGGAACTGTGTCCATTTTAACAAAGAAATCCATACTATTTAATATATTTTAAAAAACCACGGAATCGATTATTTTATTTACAAAAAAAAAGAGTTTAAATTTTGATAAGCACCCTCTGTTTGACTATGATTTAATATTTTCTTTAATTGATTTTAGGATTTATTTATTAAAGAAATGGTAGATAAAATATCTATTTATCCACTTATTGTTTTCATTCTACGCTTATTTCTTTAACTATGAAAACACCAAGGGTCAAAACTTTCTTTTATTCCTCTCGGATTTATTAATTGTTCTTAAGCTAACAAAACGAAAAATGATCTCGGAATATCTCGGTTGTTTTTTTTTGGTCAGATCAAAAGCGTGGGTTTCCGAATTTACATGATAAACGCAAAAAAAGATACACGATAGAACCCAATAAACACAAGTAATAATAAGTTCATATGATGAGAAATTTTTGTCATGAAGCATTTTTGTCGCAGCGAAGCGGAGCCCATTCTTCTTGATGTAGATTTCATATGATCTTACTGACTAAGAACAGAACCTCAGCCAATCAAATAAATGGATTAAAATTAAACTCTGACGGCTTTGTCATATACACATAATGCTCAACTTGACCGCTCTATGCAGATATCGAGCACGCAATCAATATCGAACACACGCGGTTTCAGAATGGACTCCAACCCATTCAGGTTAGCATGGGAAATAGCTTGATAATTTACTGGGAAATGGTATGGTGAAGATATCAAAGCTACTGAATTAATGAATATCCTCATAACAAGAATCGTAAAAATCTGTGTTTTTGAAAAATGATGGAATTAAAATGCCAAGGCCCTCGTCAGCAGGAGTGGGTTTCGTTGTTTAGGGTCAAATAAAAAAAAATATGAAAATTGTGACTTAAATCTGTATTCAAAGACAAGGTTCGTCTCTGATTTACATGACGATTGTTGTATTCTTTGTATGTACCGAAATGTGAAAAAAACAATAATATTCAGAGAGGCAACAAAAGATTTAAGTGGGAAAAAAGTGTAGCAAGGCCTGGAAAGTTCAAATATCATTGTAAACAGCACGTGGGTTTTGAATAGATTTTTTTGTGTGTAAAACAAAAACCAATAAAAAAAAAACACCCATATAACTGTCAAGTGAACCAATCAGATATTGGGAAATATTTCAGAAATAGAAGAATTCTTCACCATGAAGAATCAATTCTTCGCGAGAAATGCAAGCATTTGATTGGCTGAATAAGTAGGTTATGTTCTAAAACGCTATATACAATATAAATAGAACCTGATGAACACTAAGACGATAGAAACGCAAAACCTGATAAATGGAAAACACAATAAGATATGATACGATAGGATAGATCCATGATAGTACACGATAGAGTTGTAGAGAATAACGATATGGGTACTGGAACCTACTACTTAATTAAGACCAAAACGAATATATTTCAAAACCTTACATCAATGTGATGATTGATAATTTTCTGAGAATCAACCTCACCCCTACAAGAAGGAGGACGAAAATTTCCATGTCACATCATTTACCATTACATTGTCCATTGATATCACAGTCATTCTTACAATAGTCACATGTAGAACAGTTTGCAGCAAATTTTTGACTAAGACAACCTGAAATTGATACTTGACAAATTTTATCTTCTTCGTGTATATGTATTTAATTTTTCCCATGATTTAAAATCTTTAAATAGTCAGTTAAAACTTTTAAATTCATTTTAAATTGTTTCCTTGTTTAATCAAATTGCTATTTCTTGAATGAAAATTTCCATTGCAAAATAATTGTTTATGTTTTAAATCATACCGTAAATCTCTACTTCGCAGATTTCAAGAATAACATCATTCGCAAAATATGGCTTATCTGTATATCTTTATGTATCTCGCCGTGCGAAGGCAAGAAATCTTGAATACAGCATCAAGTTCTCTTTCCCCTCTGTCTTGGTAACAAATATCATTTTCGTGAAAAGTTGAATTATTGGAGGCAAAAATGGAAAATCCTCGAAGCCCGTTTGTTCCCCACAGGCCTAAAAATGTAAGCTTGCAATCAAAGGACATCAGTGAAATTAAAATTCATTGAATTATAACAGAATCGTCAGAATATCTTTTTTTAATATATAAAACTTCAAAGCACAGTTTTTTTTTAAATACAATATAATAGCAACTGCTTTTCTTGTAATCAGCTTATTTTTTCATTTATACTTTCGCCTTCATCTGCATGTATTCTTACCGTTATTCAGAGACCATATTTTGATACTATTCACGTTGACAATATTTCCAATATCTATTATTGACCACGCTTCCGACTGATGTGCTTCCGTGTGTATGCATTCTGTCCAGGTTTGGTCATAATTTCCGTCAATTGTTTTGGCTGCATTTCCAGATATGGTTCCAAAAACAAACGTGGAACTGCTGATTGCACTAGCTCTATGATCATCCAATATATTTTCTATAAATCAGACGATAAGTTTATAAAATTATAAACTAATCATATAAATGTAATATTCTTAAGCTTACTCGGCCACTTCTTTTTCAAAAACATTAACAAGACAAATGAATTTCTGACAAAAAAGATGATGTATCGCCATTTTTCGATGTGTTTATAGTTATGTTTATCCCATGTTTACAACTTTATACCTAAGATATTCAATGAATATTTATGATATCCCACATACCTCTGACTTCATAATGGATGTAGAAGTAAAATATAGTGGACAATGTTTAATATTGGCAAATGCTTCGATGTTTAAAACATGGGACAAGAGAAATATATGATGAATAGTGGTTATAAATTATTTTTATCAAATTCCTTGGGTGATTTTATTATAAAAAGCACACAACATGTTGGATAAAAATCATGAGATATCCTAAATTTCTACTTAAGCAAAAATTCCAAATCTCTCAAAACACTTGTTAACACCACCC
>PRKT01000358.1:276024-294541 GCA_003671525.1 Saccostrea glomerata | reverse complement strand
CCCCCCCCCCCCCCAAAAAAAAACCCAAAAAAAACTGTAATTCTTTAATCTATTTTGATGCTAGAAAGCGAAGTATCATAGTCATATTCTAATATGATGTTAATAAATCACGGTGCTCAAAGTTCACAACCGTGATATTCTCTAAATGGTCAACAAGGATTTTTTTCTCTATGGTTCCACCTGTAATATGATAGAGGTTTGTTTGCCATGACCCAATTTGTATTGCTATTATGAAGTTGAGTACCATTCATTATCTTCATATTTCATTTTATCAGTTACATACAGTTTTTTGCATCTTCTTGTAACTTCGGCAGAAAATATACTGACACGCAAAAGAGACGCAACATCCTATAGCTACTTTAGAGGGAAATAATTATGTAAAGTAAAGAATTTTGTAACTTAAACTTATGAAGATGTTCAATTTGGTAAACATCCGTAATTTAACGGTTGAACAATTTCCATACAATAACCGGAAGTCAAGTTTGAGTCTGCTAAACAGAAATCAAAAATTGCATGTTTAAAAAAAATATTTGTCAATATTATGGAGTTTTAAGGGTTTTTTACTGTTCATCATAAGTAATGCAGCAAAATTTCAAAAAATAAACTCTCCTTTCTTAATCTGCACCGATTTTTGTTGTCTTTATGCTTGATTTCTTCTCCAAAATTAAATGACAATAAGTGAGTAGAAACTAGAATTTACAGACGGACAGACAGACAGGAAGACAATGGTCAAATAACCGGAGGAAAACGATGTACTTCTGATGCGAAAGGTCTTATGGTCTTTGATCATTAAAATGTCAAAATATTAAATAAGTTTATATTCAAGTAAATTTGAAAAAATGAAACGTTAACTTACTCATACAGTGAACAAATGACAAAGAAAAAATAGCAATTACTTACCAACTGAATATACAGAAGACATAATCCAAATGTTAGCACTAAGAACATATATAAACCTCATCTTACACATCACATTCGTCTGATTGTAACGTTAATTGGGTTACTTGTAAAAAGATATTAAAAATTCAAAAATTAATCAACTGTTTTCCGTATATCAATATTAAATACTTTTTCACCTGATGCCAGCTTATGATGTTCACCTTTCTTAAATTAACATTGACTTCCGCGTAGAAAATTGTAACTACAACAATCATAAAGCTGCCCCCTTAATTGGAGTTTCAAGTAGTTGAAGAAGTTATGTAGAATAACAAGGCTGAGGGTAATCCAGGTTCAAGGAGAAAGAGAAAATCGATGTATGTACTAAGAAAAAGATATTCATTATGATTTATTTAAACCATGATGAGAATTTTTCACCTGATTGAAAAATATAGACAAAATGTTATCGCTGCATGGGGCTGTAAAGTACATGTAATAAATAGGTACTTGCATAGAAGATCTTTTTTTTATGAGGAAGATTTTATATAAAAAAAAATACCGTGACCTTCGTGTCAATATTTAGACATATCAAAGACATTTTATGAATGAAAAATAATATATTTCTAATTCCCACAATCACTGAATATATCATTTAGAACATCGCATAAACGAGTCGGTTTTATCTGTTGCTTGTTTTACGTCTGTTTTTCTATTCGTCTTTAAATTCACAACTCACTGTTATCACCTGCCGATATAGACTTTTTCCCAGGTGATTTCATACATAAGAGCTTGTTCTAGTGCGGACAATTCCTAAAATGGGGTAGCTTCTTTTCGTAAGATTAACACCAGTTTTGTTTAACCCCCTTCCCCGCAGTCACGCATTTTAACGCATATACCATTTCCTATTTCTAACGCAAAATCACGCATATACCGTTTCCCCGCAATCACGCATTTTCACGCACTTTTTAAGTTCATTTAATCCTAACTTTAATGACTATTTCCTTCTATTTTATACTTGCAAAAATCTAATCAAATTAGAAAAGATATTTTTGTATTGAAATATAGAGTCATAATATTATTTACGCTAAACTTCAGAGAAACGTGTACCACGCTAAAAGGTGCCTGCGGGGAAATGGTAAATTTCTGTTTCCATGACGTGAACATTCAGTGTATGTTGCATAACAGTACAGTAAGTTGTAAAGTGTTAAAGTAAAGATGTTGCCAAATGGAAGGTTGATTTAACGACCATGACAGCAGATGCAGCCTTTTATTAATTTGAATGTGTAATTACCTATCTAGACAAATGAGAATGTGACCCCCTCTACCTTACCATATTCAAACCCGAATAGCATACCTTTTCCTCTTATAATGTAGAGTACGCCGTGGTTACATTATTTTTAAAATCATATGTAGTATTTTTAAAATCTGAGCACTGGGAGAATATAGAGAATTGACTGCATTATAAAATATTTTATAGAAACGCTAAGTTAGATTAGATTAACCAGTAAAATAATAAAACAAAATAATACGAAAAAATGAAATCAAATAGCCTGAATTTGCTTTTTTCTGATAAAACAAAATTTTTAAGCATCAAACACAATTGTTGAACTTTTCACCTATCTATGATGCGATCTATTCTTAATTTGGAGGGAAGCATTATCTTGATAAGACCTTAAGTAGGCATTCAAATATGTGTTCATTACCTCTAGAAAGTACATATAACTAGTATTAAAGTAGATCCATTGACAATTCCTGTATAAAGACGATAAATTTTCAATGAAGAATGTCTTACTTTATAGTTTTTTGTGTGAAATTATAATATAACACTTTATTGACAGAATTTAAGCCCCGTAAGCACAGACATTCAATGACAAAGGGGGAAACTGACTTTCAGTAAGCTAAAAACAACAAGGTTTCTTATTCGGGTTTCTTTTCATTCGTCTAAATGCCCATTTTTTCGGTAAAAAGTTCAATGTTTGCAATACATATAATATTCAAGATATAAGAATAAAAGCTTTAATGTGAATATTTTACATTCATGATTAGAAACAAATATGGGTAAATACATGGAGAAATCAAGTATTTTTTCATCGATTAGAATAAAAAAAATGTGCTTCTTTATAATTTTTTGTATCGATCCTGTGAAATTTTAAATTTCTAACAAAATAAAACTCTTCAATTTTACAATTATTAAAACAAAGTGTTTAAAAAGGCTGGAAAAGTGTAGGTAATTATCGTTCCTACCTCTAAAAATTTCATCTACAGTCCCAAAAGTTTACTAATTTTGTTAAAAAATGAATTAAATTTTATTTCTTTATAAACATAAGCATTTAAAACACAAATGTATATTATATTTTAAGTATATGTGGGGAACTTACAAAAACTATTATAAATTTACGGTAAGCAATACAGAAAATACTTATAACGTACTGTAAGATATCAAGATGATTTAGTTCCTATTTTTACAATGTAAACATGCACAAGAAAAATCACAAAACAATAAAATATTAAACTTTACAATGTATACATGCACAAAAAAATTACAATACAATAAAATATAAAACATCTGGTATAACTTGCCATTCTTTCTTTAATTTTTTAGGTTATAATTATTCACATCGGGAAAGCAGTGCAAAACAAGGGATACAAAAGAAGCGTTTTGACTGAATTTAAAAATGAAATGGAGTTTATTCAAATGTTGAAGCTTGTCATTTCGGTGTTCGGTCTTAAATTTTATTTCACATAGCAGCTACTCTCTCCCTGAAAAATAAAAACAATTACACCGTGCAGTATGAAATTTAGCATTGAATTTTATATTTCTTACACGATCTTATCTGCTGAATATGTACATTGCATAACACATGATGTTGTTAAATAAAAATCAAGCTTCATTAAATCATTTATTGTGAAAACACTAAATGTCCTTTGGATTGGTGTAATTTTCCTTGTTTTCGTGCTATTAAGAGATCCACGAACTATCATCTTTTTTGAAATGTTAAATTTTCGATCTACATTAGAGTGGATTTCCTTTAACTACGAATTCAAGTCCCTTCAAAAACGTTTTCTTCTTAAACCATGAAAATTAAAACCCCTTGAAATAAGTGGTTTTACAGTGTCAGTAAAATACACATCAAACGAATATCATACGTGTGAATTACTTAATCGTTTCAAAATCCGATGTTTGTTTAACTTATTCATGTTACTGTAATCATATTACATTTAGCGGTGTATTCTATTTTGCGATTTTGCCGGAAAGCAGAATCCACTAATTCAAGTACAATGCTAAATGTCTAGTGTATATTTAACATTTATAACTAGCACATTCAGACAGCGCTAAAATAAACCTACGTTAATTGTTTTAAAAAATTGTTAGTCCTCCAAATATCGTACACGACAAAAATAATACATTTACAGCATGTACTTAAGCTATCCACGTAAAATTTATGAAAAAGTTGTCTTTACTTCATATAATATCAATTTTTAAGAGACAGGATTTTTCTCTGCCCTTGATGATAAACGGCCAAAACACGGCATAGACAATATATCAATTTAAGTGACAACAACCCACGAATAAATAAATAGAGCACTACGAAAGTGGCACTTATATGCTTATTGTTACTGAAGTACCTTTTCAGAACAAGTGCAAACAGTATGCTGAAGCAGGCAACACTTGTGGTAATTCCCGCCACTTCGACTATAGATGTTATCCGCCGTTGAAGTGCATGAGCTGTAATGAGAAACAAAATGCACAATATCCTAAACATCAGTACAATATTTTATTTACATCATACAGGTTTCAGTGCCGTATATCATTTTATTCGAATATAATATTCCATTAGCAGTTTGAGGATGTATATTAACATACATGCTGTAATTTTAATGACCCAGAATTGTTTGACATTTTTTTTTTCCAAAAAATTGGTCAAATATCCCAAATCATTTCATAGATCATATTTTAAGTAATTCATAAAAGTTTTCAATACTTATTTCGTTTTTTGTTATGTGAAAATTACGGCGTAATAGGTATGTTTTAAAAAGTGTAAAATTTGATATAGCATGTAAAATAGTTTATGTTAATGGTCATTTGTTTATTGCAATCTATTAGTCATATAACATCATAGTGAGTACAAAATAGTGCACTGTCCACCGGCAAGTTGTGTCTTCTCACTGTTAACACGATCTCGAGATGGATGATAAACAACATAAACGAGTCGGTTTTATCTGTTGCTTGTTTTACGTCTGTTTTTCTATTCGTCTTTGAATTCACAACTCACTGTTATCACCTGCCGATATAGACTTTTTCCCAGGTGATTTCATACATAAGAGCTTGTTCTAGTGCGGACAATTCCTAAAATGGGGTAGCTTCTTTTCGTAAGATTAACACCAGTTTTGTTTAACCCCCTTCCCCGCAGTCACGCATTTTAACGCATATACCATTTCCTATTTCTAACGCAAAATCACGCATATACCGTTTCCCCGCAATCACGCATTTTCACGCACTTTTTAAGTTCATTTAATCCTAACTTTAATGACTATTTCCTTCTATTTTATACTTGCAAAAATCTAATCAAATTAGAAAAGATATTTTTGTATTGAAATATAGAGTCATAATATTATTTACGCTAAACTTCAGAGAAACGTGTACCACGCTAAAAGGTGCCTGCGGGGAAATGGTAAATTTCTGTTTCCATGACGTGAACATTCAGTGTATGTTGCATAACAGTACAGTAAGTTGTAAAGTGTTAAAGTAAAGATGTTGCCAAATGGAAGGTTGATTTAACGACCATGACAGCAGATGCAGCCTTTTATTAATTTGAATGTGTAATTACCTATCTAGACAAATGAGAATGTGACCCCCTCTACCTTACCATATTCAAACCCGAATAGCATACCTTTTCCTCTTATAATGTAGAGTACGCCGTGGTTACATTATTTTTAAAATCATATGTAGTATTTTTAAAATCTGAGCACTGGGAGAATATAGAGAATTGACTGCATTATAAAATATTTTATAGAAACGCTAAGTTAGATTAGATTAACCAGTAAAATAATAAAACAAAATAATACGAAAAAATGAAATCAAATAGCCTGAATTTGCTTTTTTCTGATAAAACAAAATTTTTAAGCATCAAACACAATTGTTGAACTTTTCACCTATCTATGATGCGATCTATTCTTAATTTGGAGGGAAGCATTATCTTGATAAGACCTTAAGTAGGCATTCAAATATGTGTTCATTACCTCTAGAAAGTACATATAACTAGTATTAAAGTAGATCCATTGACAATTCCTGTATAAAGACGATAAATTTTCAATGAAGAATGTCTTACTTTATAGTTTTTTGTGTGAAATTATAATATAACACTTTATTGACAGAATTTAAGCCCCGTAAGCACAGACATTCAATGACAAAGGGGGAAACTGACTTTCAGTAAGCTAAAAACAACAAGGTTTCTTATTCGGGTTTCTTTTCATTCGTCTAAATGCCCATTTTTTCGGTAAAAAGTTCAATGTTTGCAATACATATAATATTCAAGATATAAGAATAAAAGCTTTAATGTGAATATTTTACATTCATGATTAGAAACAAATATGGGTAAATACATGGAGAAATCAAGTATTTTTTCATCGATTAGAATAAAAAAAATGTGCTTCTTTATAATTTTTTGTATCGATCCTGTGAAATTTTAAATTTCTAACAAAATAAAACTCTTCAATTTTACAATTATTAAAACAAAGTGTTTAAAAAGGCTGGAAAAGTGTAGGTAATTATCGTTCCTACCTCTAAAAATTTCATCTACAGTCCCAAAAGTTTACTAATTTTGTTAAAAAATGAATTAAATTTTATTTCTTTATAAACATAAGCATTTAAAACACAAATGTATATTATATTTTAAGTATATGTGGGGAACTTACAAAAACTATTATAAATTTACGGTAAGCAATACAGAAAATACTTATAACGTACTGTAAGATATCAAGATGATTTAGTTCCTATTTTTACAATGTAAACATGCACAAGAAAAATCACAAAACAATAAAATATTAAACTTTACAATGTATACATGCACAAAAAAATTACAATACAATAAAATATAAAACATCTGGTATAACTTGCCATTCTTTCTTTAATTTTTTAGGTTATAATTATTCACATCGGGAAAGCAGTGCAAAACAAGGGATACAAAAGAAGCGTTTTGACTGAATTTAAAAATGAAATGGAGTTTATTCAAATGTTGAAGCTTGTCATTTCGGTGTTCGGTCTTAAATTTTATTTCACATAGCAGCTACTCTCTCCCTGAAAAATAAAAACAATTACACCGTGCAGTATGAAATTTAGCATTGAATTTTATATTTCTTACACGATCTTATCTGCTGAATATGTACATTGCATAACACATGATGTTGTTAAATAAAAATCAAGCTTCATTAAATCATTTATTGTGAAAACACTAAATGTCCTTTGGATTGGTGTAATTTTCCTTGTTTTCGTGCTATTAAGAGATCCACGAACTATCATCTTTTTTGAAATGTTAAATTTTCGATCTACATTAGAGTGGATTTCCTTTAACTACGAATTCAAGTCCCTTCAAAAACGTTTTCTTCTTAAACCATGAAAATTAAAACCCCTTGAAATAAGTGGTTTTACAGTGTCAGTAAAATACACATCAAACGAATATCATACGTGTGAATTACTTAATCGTTTCAAAATCCGATGTTTGTTTAACTTATTCATGTTACTGTAATCATATTACATTTAGCGGTGTATTCTATTTTGCGATTTTGCCGGAAAGCAGAATCCACTAATTCAAGTACAATGCTAAATGTCTAGTGTATATTTAACATTTATAACTAGCACATTCAGACAGCGCTAAAATAAACCTACGTTAATTGTTTTAAAAAATTGTTAGTCCTCCAAATATCGTACACGACAAAAATAATACATTTACAGCATGTACTTAAGCTATCCACGTAAAATTTATGAAAAAGTTGTCTTTACTTCATATAATATCAATTTTTAAGAGACAGGATTTTTCTCTGCCCTTGATGATAAACGGCCAAAACACGGCATAGACAATATATCAATTTAAGTGACAACAACCCACGAATAAATAAATAGAGCACTACGAAAGTGGCACTTATATGCTTATTGTTACTGAAGTACCTTTTCAGAACAAGTGCAAACAGTATGCTGAAGCAGGCAACACTTGTGGTAATTCCCGCCACTTCGACTATAGATGTTATCCGCCGTTGAAGTGCATGAGCTGTAATGAGAAACAAAATGCACAATATCCTAAACATCAGTACAATATTTTATTTACATCATACAGGTTTCAGTGCCGTATATCATTTTATTCGAATATAATATTCCATTAGCAGTTTGAGGATGTATATTAACATACATGCTGTAATTTTAATGACCCAGAATTGTTTGACATTTTTTTTTCCAAAAAATTGGTCAAATATCCCAAATCATTTCATAGATCATTTTTAAGTAATTCATAAAAGTTTTCAATACTTATTTCGTTTTTTGTTATGTGAAAATTACGGCGTAATAGGTATGTTTTAAAAAGTGTAAAATTTGATATAGTATGTAAAATAGTTTATGTTAATGGTCATTTGTTTATTGCAATCTATTAGTCATATAACATCATAGTGAGTACAAAATAGTGCACTGTCCACCGGCAAGTTGTGTCTTCTCACTGTTAACACGATCTCGAGATGGATGATAAACAACATAAAATCAATCATAATGAATCAAAAACATAATCTTAAAATAGACTATGTACGAGTACAACATTTTTATAAAAAGTAAATAATGTACATAAAAATCACACCAACTTTATAAAATTGTAATACATATTTGGCTGATATGTACTAATTAGAGTGACAAATACATAACAATACGGTTCATAAATAATATAATACCATCGATACAGAATGCCCCTGTGTACCCTTCTCTGCATTTCTCACACGTCCCGTTCTTTTTATCGCACACTGAGAGACAACCCTCACTACATACTGATTTACATTCAGCTCCGTAGGTTCCATCCGGGCATACTGTAAAATATGATAGAAAAGTATTTAAAATGTTTAAAACAAGATGTAATATATAACTAAATGTGCAAATACGATTCTTTTCTTTTCTCGAGAAAATAGATCGTTACCAAAATCATACTGAATATTTTACATGTAATGCATTTAGAACATTTTTTTCTTCTGTAAATGTTTTTAAAATATCAGACCGAGCAAAGCTTTTAATTTCTTAGTCTTTAAGAAGAAAGAAAATAAGCTTTTCTTTTAGAAATATAGCAATGACAATATAGGCAGCGATTTAACTTGTAAATATTTTTCAAAGTTTATTTAAATATGAAATGCATATGATATTAAATTGATTATACTTTTTTTCAAATATTTAATTGTATATCACAAGCAAAGGATGGACCAAGAAAATAAATTTTATAATGCACTGATGAAGTATTTATACTGATTTTAAGAATTATAATATAATCAGAATATGATTTTGACATGCGACCACTTATTCCAAAACATTTTTTATCTCTATATGAGTAATGATGCATTCATTCCGTAAAATATTTATACTGCATGCTATTTATTAAACAGTATCCGTACTGCATAGCATTTACACTACATACATGTATAACTTATTCACAGTTATATATTTATACTGTTAAGTATTAACACTGCATGTTATTCATGCAACATTTATGCAACATTTAATCATACTGAATATCATTCTAAGAAAAGGGATCATTTACTCTTTTTTTTCCAGAAAAAACATGAACTAAGTCGCGTGATGAACGATTTAAAATTAATTCTTGTGAAATTCGGTTTTGATTTTTGATCGCCTTCCCAAAATACAACAACACATGTGGTGTTTGTAATGATTTATTTCATATGCACTATTTCAATATAATCAAAATGTAAACATATTTTTAAAATTTTGTCATAAGAGGTGCAAAAGCAACAGTCCATCCAGGAATGTCTATTCCTTCTTCCGATTCTATGTCTATGTTTTTAAATATACATTATTTTTTCAGTTGTCAGTCTTGTGGTAAATTTGTTTTGGGTTCAGTTTTCCTTATCTACA
Source organism: Saccostrea glomerata (assembly GCA_003671525.1). Taxonomy (NCBI): domain Eukaryota; kingdom Metazoa; phylum Mollusca; class Bivalvia; order Ostreida; family Ostreidae; genus Saccostrea; species Saccostrea glomerata. Next base: position 284,553 of record PRKT01000358.1, on the reverse strand, counting down.
ATATACAGAATTACAATTAAAATTACAAATGTTTGTTAAGGTTTGTTTCAGTTAACAAAATATGAAATGTACTAAATCAAATATTTTCTTAACATTTCTATTGAAAAAAGATATTAGAGCTCAATTAATTTATACTCTGCGCATTTCACTAATATATTCAGATTTACTACTCTATGTTAGAACAACTCTCAATCCAGTGACTGCTGAGCAGCAAAGAATTCCCCCTGTTTTAACAAAAAGAAGAAAGAAAAAAAATGAAATTAGTCAAATTAAAGATTTACTTAAAAAATATAGATACTTATGCAGCAATAAACTGTAAATGTATTATAGTTAACGTGTACGATATTTAGCGGAAAATGACTTTTAAACAAGTTAGTGTAGAGTTTATTTAGCGCATTTCTAGATGTTCGTATTCATGCATCATTGTTTAAGACATTTAGCGATGTATTTGAATTAGCGGAAGTATCTTTCCTCCAAAAGCACTAAAAGGAATACATCGCCAGATGTAATGAGTTTACAGTACCTTCATCACTTGCATATTGAGTTTTTATATCTCAGTTGATTCCATAGGCAAGAGTTTGCTCTACGTTTAAACAATTTCTCAGATATGGTAAACTATTGACAGACAAGTTGATGAAACAAAACTATCAGCAGCCTCGATTAAAATAATCATTTCCTTTGTTCTATTATCGATACAATGACCTCGTCAGCAAATACAAAATATCATTGAGTCATGATCAAATGCTGACTGACGCTTTTCAAAATAATTGTTAGTCCATTATTTATACACCGAAATGACGATGGATTTTTCCGTTATTTCCTGATCATAACAAGGAGCACACGGCACGTATGACCGGTCGGCAAGGGATGCTCACACCTCCATAGCACCCGATCCCTCCTCTGATGTATTGGATATCAGTGTTTGCTCTGCTCCTAATTTATATTGTTTTATGGACTTTGATAATTAATATTGTTCCTTATCTCTACATGCATATCCTTCATGAAAAGAATTGATATAACTAAAGTAGTCATATTTCTTGGACTAAAGTATCTTTAATGCCTATATAATATTAGTTTTCAAAAGTTCTTATTGAGTTTCATAAACTATCCTAAATCGCACTGTAGTAATTTCGATTAAAAAAACACACAGTAAAGAATACATGCTTCTTACAGTATACTTAAGAAAATGAAAATTTCAATATAAGAACGGTGTTTTTGCCAATTGAATCTAACATCTTGTTTCACAGTAATGCTAAATGTACAACAAAGGCATAAAAAGTCAAAATTTAGGTCGTATTATTGAAACAAACTGTCTTCTCTATTTCCCTTAATAAAGTAAGGCGATCTGGATTTTTCTCTTAATTTTTAGCACTTTTATTACACATTTCTCCAATCAATTATTTAGTTAGAACCGTTACTGCAATAATGTCAGGGCATATCTGAAAAGCTTATCTTGTTATAAGTACTCTCTATATATTCACACATACCTCAATAGTGATTCTGAACAATAAACAAATACATCCAGCTTAAATATTTCCTGACTTGAGGCCTGAAATACAAAATGCAGAAATGCAAATTCTAAGTAATGATATGAAATATATTTCATTGTAATTAAATAGAAAAAAAATTAAGAACCACGTTTTTAATAAGTAGAAAACATGTTCACTTCAAAGTTTCTTAAGTGTACTACACAACCATCTTAGGAAAGCACCCAATGAACAAATGAATCTATTTAATTAATTCTACTGCAATAAGGAAGTAATCAGAGTAAGTGAATATATATGTTTTAACTAAGTGTAGCATAGCACTCAACATCTTAAAAAATGCTTTCAAATGCAAAAAAAAAGAATAAGCTGAAGGGTTGTCTTTAAATGAATACACTAAGTTTTTTTCAAAGTATGTAAACTTTTATTATTTTATTTCAGTGATATTCCAAATTAATACATCACATATTGTTTTATAGTTTGATTTCACAGAATTGAAAATGAACCTATATATATGATAGAAGATTATATTTCCTTTCACATTAATGTGTAAATGATAACTTGATTTGCAAATAGGGCAGCCAATATTCTTAAAATTATGTAGTACTGAGGCAAGAAACGTTACATGCATTATTAGGTGATTAAAAATATATATGAAAGAGATCTTATACCAGAAATATATGAATGTAGCAACTAAGTTTAAAAACAAACAGATAATACTTTTGTGTTAAATTGTCAATCTATGAATAATCTTGTAATTACAGACTTGACCATCGTATTTTAAACATTTTTGAACTACTTTGCAAATTATTTTTAGCTCGTAGCTTGTCGAAACGAAAAGTGACCATTTTAATAGCATTTTATTACAATAAATGGCCCCAAACATATAATTTTATCTTTGATAAATATTTTTTCTTAAATTAATTAGGAAATGAATTGAAATTGCACGATTTATAACTTCTACTGAAAAAACCCCTATTGACTTCGCTCGATTGATTACGTGAACAAGCACGTTCATTTCCAAATGAACTTTTAAACAGTATGTTTATTTCTTATACAACAGATCAAATTGCAATTCTTCAGGTGTGTGGGTATCATTTATTCATAATTATTTTATAATATACTCAGGATTGGAATGAATTAGACATTGAAAGCTGCATGACGATTCTATTTTCATTAACGGACTTCTCTGTTGTAGGAAAATAAAACAAGAGGCTCAGGGGCCACATTAGCACATCGGCTAAAGCACAGATCAGATCAGAACTGAAAAGTTTACTTTTCAATACACCAGGATGCTTTTATGTCAATATGACTTAACAAAGCCTTTCTGTTCTTGGGATTTTTTCTTTATTTTTCTATTCAAAACTTTGATTGACCTTTGAGGCCCCACCTTATCCCTAAGGGTTATGATTTGAACAAACTAAAATTTACAATAAGGAGAATGATTCCATATAAATATCACTAATCCTGGCTTTGAAGTACATGAGAAAAACATTTTTAAAAAGTTCCCTATATATTCCTATGAAAGATTCAATAGGCCTTTCTGGCCCCGACCTACCTCCAGGGGTCATTACTTGAACGAACTTGAATCTACCTGAGGATGATTCCACGTGAGTTTCATCTTTCCTGGCCCAGTGGTTCTTGAGAAGAAGATTTTTAAAGATTTCCCCATATATTCCTATGAAAAACTTTGATCAGCCATTTTGACCCCAACCTACCCCAGGAGTCATAATTTTAACAAACTTGAATCTACACTCCTGAAGTTCTTGAGAAGATGATTTTTTGTTTTAAATGCCATTAATTTTTCTCTAATTCATAATTATATCCCTTTTGGAAGAGGGCATGGCCCTGTATTTCAACAATATTGAATTCTCTTCACCTGAGGATACTTTGTAGGAGGTTTAGTTGAATTTGGCCCAGTTGTTCTTGAGAAGATGATGAAAATGGAAAAGTTTACGACGCCAACGACGACAACGACAACAATGACAGACAACGAACAATTTTGATCAGAAAAGCTCACTTGAGCCTTCGGCTCAGGTGAGCTCAAGAGCCCAAGCTACAAGTTATAAATTTCGTGTTATCCTTCTGAGAGTTAATGACATCGATATGCTTGGTAAATAATCTTTTAGTAGACTAGTCTAACAGTTTCCCTGCCTATATATACAGCTGGCACCGGTCGTTTCAACCAATGTTTTAAGGTATTGTTTGTATCATCACAATTCACCTGCATGCGCAAATGGCTTCAAGTCCAGTGAATATGTAGTCTTATAAAACTGTTTGTGTATATAATATAAAAATTATTTATGAACTATATAGCAATACATTAAATCTTATACACCAAATGTATTTTCGATTTCATTTCTTTTTTAATCACACACTGGTTTAGGAATTAGGCGACAATTATAAAATTTCAATAAAAAAAATTAATCAAAATACTTTAATAACAAATAAGCTTGTAGAAAAAATAACAAAATGAAATATTGTTCTTGAAAAAGATATCTAATTACTCAGAGAAACATACAATAAGATTACAGTTTCATTTTATTTGTTTTTTTTTAAGATTACACTTGATAACATCATTTAATTGTACAATTTTAATGCAACAAATAATAGAGATTACATTTTTTTATCTTATACATGTCTACAAAACTCAAATGGATAACTAATCCAAAAATCATGCTGAATTCATTGCTTGAAATATAAATTTTTGAACAAAGCAAACCAAGATAAAATCATGTCAAATGCATTTAAATGAGTAGAAAGTTTTCAAACTCTTTACAAAAACATTTATCTCATATAACATCAGTATGGAACACAACATTTCCTCTCAGTTTAAATCCTCGTCTTTTAAAAAGAAGGAGGTCTTTGATTGAAATCAGAATTTTCCCCTGTATTACAAGAAACTGAGGAAATTTGCTTTCTTCATATTTATCCCCGTGATACACAGGTTCACAAAGCGCTAAACAGGATCCAGTCACGTGATAACAAGACATTTATACGTAGTTAAACATGGCTCTTATGAAATATTTTCACATTTAAAAGTCAGTGGGAGATGTTCCATTATTTCTCAAATCAATTTTCCGTCTCTTGTTCGCAAGTAATTCTCTCATTAACTTAATCATTTCTCTCTGATTTTCGAGATGTTCAGAAAACGTACAATTATCTCCGGAATATCCTGGTTCACATAATCCTGAACAAGATCCGGTCACGTGATCGCATGGTCTATTACCTCTACAGTATCCACACGGTTCTTTACATTCTTTTCCATACCAGCCATTATTGCAAACTGGAAGAAGAAAGCAAAATTAGTGATTGCAATGCAAAAACTGAATAATTAAAAGAATCAATAATTTAAAAAAAAAAGCGATGCATACCAGTATACAATTTCAAATAGCTTGGGAAAAAAAGTTGGAAATAAATAGAAAAAAAAATCTTGTTGTACATTCAAAATTTAACTTTTAAAATTTATTTTACTGTAGTAAACTAAGTTACTTATCCATTGTACATGTGTATTTTCTATGGAATAATCTAAAGACTTGTCCCTAATTTAGATTATTTCATTTTTTTTAACGAAAAAGAACCAAAATCCAAACTCAACATACTTTCGTTGCATTTCTCCCCATGATAACCAGGCTGACATAACGCAGGACATTTTCCAGTGGCATGGTTACACGTCATACTACCATCACAATAACCACATTGCTCCTGACATTCACTGCCATACCATCCATAACTACAAGCTTAAAAATTCTGGGTTGAAATATCATTTTTCCTTCACATCCAATGGTTGATTACATGTACATTTAAGGCAAAATTTACCTTAATTCAATAACAGGCTGGTGTGTTTTGCAAATTGTTAACATTAATTGAATGATTAATTAACTTACTTAAGATTTATAAAAAAAGCATTCCTACAAACACGATTGATTGATTGATTGATGGTGATTGATTTATGATGATTGATTGATTGATGGTCAACTTCCCTATCGAAAACTCTTCACCCATATGGAGACACCACCATCCTTGGTGGAGAGCAACAAATTTTGACTTTTACTCGGCACTCGGGGCCATCGAACAGTGAGGGATCTTTTTCGTGCCAGCACCTACTGCAACACGGGACCTTGGTTTATACCGTCTCATCTGAAGGACCGGTCTCCACGTCCCACAGTGGGATTCGAAACCGCGACACAATAATTGATTCCTTACTTCCCGACTCTATAGCAGACGCTCTAACAATTGAGCCACGCGGGCGACTCCGAAATATATGAAATATTGTTTTTGAAAGGTTTTAACTATCATGTATAAAGAGAAATCAAATATCTCCTTTTTTAAAGCAAATTCATTAAATTCTACTCAGAAAAAAATTCTTTCATTGTCTTGAATAGTTAGGGAAAACAATTTTAAAAAACAACAACATTCAATTCATCAACCAAAAAAGTCTAACACTACATTCATTGCACCGCTGATTGATCCATCCATTTTCACATCCTTCGGGACACCATCCATTGACTTTGTCACACGACAACCCCATTGCACAGTGACCACTGCACGTAAACTTACAATACAATCCAAATGTCCCATTATCACATTCTGAAAATTAAAACAAAACAATAATAATTATACATTAAGGTATCCAATCCATATAAGCCTCAAATTCAGTGGAATTGAATGCATAATTGATATGTATGGGCTGAATACTCAGTGTAGTTATAACTAATTTGCATCTTTTAGTATCAGAATTTTAGAGTGGGGCATGTCCTAATTTATGACCTTTTTCTGCCATTGAGGATTTTACTCAATAAAAATTAATTTTAAAAAAATATGTCTGGTAAAAAAAATTGTTTCTTATTGTTTGACTATTCCAAATGATCTAATCCATCTTTCCACCGAGGCATTTTTTGTCATTTTTGGTATTTATTTTTTTATCTTAAAAAACTTACTTCCTTCCATAGACTTCAATAAAATCTTCAATAATTAATTTCTGCTTAGGTAATTAATATTTTTGAAAATTCTCTATGTAAATCGCTTCCTACTCTAAAAATGCTTTAAAATAAGATCAGGATATTTTACAAATAATTGATATTTAAGGTTCAAAAATTTTGTCCTAATATGGGTCGGATACCTTAACTGAGAAGAAAAGACAACTTTAGTGTTAAGTTGGTTACCTTGGTTGCATATTTTTTCACTGGTATGTTTCCATCCTGGCTCACAATGACCGGAAGGACAGAAACCGGTCATGTGATCACATGTTGCATTGTTCAGACAATGTCCACAGGAACGAGTGCAGTTCCTTCCGTACAAACCTTTCTTGCACGCTGGAAAGAGATTATATCTACTCAAATATATGTTACAGATTTTGAAGAAAAAAAAAGCATGTAGCACTCAGCCCAAGATATTTAAGTAAACTTGTCCCCCAAACTTCTCACTAAATGAGATTCTATTGATCAGGCTAACATAAGGCAGGACCGATTCCAATGACATGGTGACACATCATATTACCATCACAATAATCACACACCTCCTTACATTCTCAGCTACAAGCTTGAAAGTTCAGGGTTAACATTCTATTAGTCCTTGATATCAAATTGTTAATTGAAGAAATTTTTGCACTTATGCAATAACAGGCGTGTTTTGCATAGTGTTTAAACGAAGTAACAAAAAAAAAAACATTGATGTAAACATCAAATGTCGCCAGGAAAATAATAAAGTATGCAGTGGAAATGAGTTTTGATCATCAAACCGCTTCTATATGTGTGAAAAGACATGTGTCTAATTGATGGAGACGATATTCGCGAATATTTTGAAAACTTATAGTCGAATAAAAATCAAACAGAAATGATAACATTTTAAACTAGATCAATTTCTCAAGTTAATGTTAGTAATTATGCTATTTAAATAAAAATACAAATTAAACACATATATCACCAATATTCAAAAATATATTGTCAATTTAAGAATATGAAACACGAACGGTGCAGAGTACTTTTTTATGCAAGAAATTCATGGTAAAATATGCAATGGTTATTTTACATTAATCTTTCGCATTGCATTTATCATTGATTTTGTAAAATATGTTTATAAGGTTTAATATGACAGTGAAAATATACATGTACATGCCATTCACGAATTAAATACAGTTATATAATATCTAATATTGTAGATCACTAAATTTTCGTGACACCTTTCGCGAGATAATCATTGACTCTTTATTAGCTTGACATAATTATCATGAATTGTTGTTATTCCACTATATTATCGTAAGGAAGACTTTTAAACGCGAGAATGAAATTATTGGGAGCTCATTATCTCGCGTAATTACACGAAAATAAAACGTGATTTACAGTACTACCTTCGTTGCATTGATGGTTTATCCATCCATCCTCACATCCTCCAATACACGATCCATCGACTTTGTTACATTGCAACCCCAGAGCACAGTGTCTACTGCATCGAAAGGCACAGAACAATCCAAACGTCCCATCATCACATTCTGAAATTAGTACAAAATGATAATGATATCTAACTGAGAAGAAAAGACAAATTTAGTTATTTAGCAAGTTACCTTGGTCGCATCGTCTTTCACTGGTATTTTTCCATCCTGGTTCACAAAGTCCGGAAGGACAGATACCGGTCACGTGATCACATGCCTTGTTTTTAGCACAGTGTCCACAGGAACGACTACAGTTACTACCGTAGAAACCATTCTTGCATTCTACAAGTGCGCACAATTGTATAACATTTCAGTGAAATATCAATGTTTTTAATTCAGATTAACTTATTGCATTTCAGTCTCAATATACATTTTATTATTTTACAAATTTTGTTTAGAGGCAAGAAAATAATATATCCAACTGTATTAATTATCTATCACTTTTCTTTTCTTTTTTTTCTTAAGGTTTTACGTTCGTCACATCTAGAATTTATCCATCCATCTTCACACCCTCCAAGACATCTGCCGTCTTCTCCGTTGCTCGGCAATCCCCCTGCACAATGGCTGCTGCAAAGTTGGTTAAAGAAAAATCCAAAGGTTCCCTCATCGCAATCT
>PRKT01000358.1:258524-271024 GCA_003671525.1 Saccostrea glomerata | reverse complement strand
GAAGGATTTGGAGATAGATTTCTAACAAGTGTCAGAAAACAATCAGGCATAATTTCCCTCATTGTCCAAACTAAACTATCATCATTTTGATCTAACTGATGTGTGTCTTTTTTGAAACATATCTTGCATCAGACCATGCATTACGTCTCGACATCATTGTCCAAAACTTCTTGTACTTTGTTTTCCTTATGGCAGAATTACGGACATGAGGGGGCGCTCCATTTTCAAGCCATGCCTGCCTATGCGTTGTTATGCAAGGGTTGCAAAAACAAAAAAATACAATCTACTTGTGCAATCCTTTCAACTCTTTCATCTCCTTGACCTGCTTGACCACCTGCTGGTCTATCTGATTCCTCACTGTCCTGTGAACTTTCACATACCGGTATCTCTACAGCCATCTCTACCGCGACCTCCTCTTCCCACTCATTAATTATCACACATGATTTAAAATCCCAATCATAATGATCAAATAATGCTTTGATTGCATTGATTTCAGTTTCTGACAAATTTAAAAACACTTTTTTGCGTTGTTCCGACATATTTACAGGAAAAAAGCACACTGCAATGTATCCCTCTTGCTGACCAAAGACAATGAAATTAGATTGATCAGTAAGGGAAATCCCACCAAACTTCACAGCATGTTACTTTGGAAGAGTTAACTAAAAAAAGGTGGGTGATATTTGATTTCATAAAATTTTTCAATTAAGAATTATAATATGTAATGATTTAGTCACCTCCTGAATGTAATTAAAACATCAAAAAAAAATTTCAAGAACATTGAAGTATGTCCATGAGTTCTGGAAGATTTTAACAAGTGCTGTGTACCCCTCTGGATTTTTTTAGGTCAACTCAAAATACTGAAAGTTTTCTTTAATTTACTTAAAGAAGTTTAGGACTCAAAATACTCTAAATATCTTAATATGAAATTTATATGATATGATAAATTCTTTTATGAAAAAGAGTTGCAAGTATATCATTAAAAGATGGAAACACATGACCTCACCTTATACATGTGAACCCCATGTTGGCCTCTGTCATAGTACCCCATGCTTTACAGAAAACTTTCCACAATCCTCATCAATAATTTGGTATCAAAAGCAGAGTAACAATCATGAATGATCAAGGAAACAACAAAAGATCTCGCTATGAAAACAGAAAAAAAATATGAGAGGATAAAAAGAAAACAAATAAAAGCTAGAGATGAAAAGAGAAAGGGCCAAGAAAATCCACTTATATCGGGATCTATTCGGTTTTATGTGAAGTCAGATGCAGAAAGAATAGCAGTCTACAACAAAATGGACAAAATCCAAATGTGTTTAGCTGAGAGAGTTTCTTCAGTGACTAATGAACAATTGTTTAATTCTGTGTTTGATTTTTTTATTCAAATGCATGGACTCGAGGAAAATGATCAGCAACAAGGATTGCTGGATTTCCAACCGTATCTGTCCTGTGAATAGCAAGATGTGAGTGAAGATGTGTTTTTTTACCAGTTACTCAGGGATGCGGAATATATGTGGAGGTATTCAACGACACAGACAAAGCTGTGACCCAACAGGCACGGAACGTTGTTTAATTGTTGAAAGGAGGTGGAATCGATTGCAACGTTAAACAACTATATTTCAACGTTGTTTCAACCTTTTTTCAACGTTGAAACGTCGAAGCTGCAACATATTTTCAACGTTGAATATCCGTCGCTATTCAACGTTGAAACAACGTTGAAGCTGCAACATATTTTCAACGTTGAATGTTCGTCGATATTTCGACTTTGAAACAACGTTGAAGCTGCAACATATTCTCAACGTTTGTTGTTTATATTTCAACATTGAATCAACGTTGAAGCTGCAACATATTTTCAACGTTGAATGCTCGTCAATATTCAACGTTTAAACAACGTTGAAGTAGCATCAAATTCTCAACGTTTGATGTTAGTTGACATTTCAACGTTGAAACAACGTTGAAGATTCAGCATGTTTTCAACGTTGAGTATTTTTGATATTGTAGATTGTGTGTTTCAAGGTTTAAAATGCAAAGTTTACTGTTTTTTGATTTCAACGTTGAAACAACGTGGAAGATGCAACATATTTTCAACTTTAGGAAAGTTAGGAAAATTTAACGTTGAAACAATGGGTAATGAGTATTGAGCATTTCAGTTTTTAAGGTTAAAATATAAAGGTGTTTTTAACTCTTAGTCCATGCGATTTTTCGCAATATATACACCGCTGTGTGCATTGTTAGAAAATATCATATATAATTATACAAAATAAATTACGCATGCATTATGAATTGATTTACTCAAAAGAGTTGTGCCAACAGCTGGTACCATTATAAAATTTTAGATATGAGTTAATATGAAGTATGACATGTACATTTAACACTTCATTATAATTATGTTTCATAAAGGTTTTTTTTTTATAAATTGTGAATGTAGTTTTTTTATTTGTTTTTTTTTATGCATATTTATAAAATATGTTAAATATGAGCTTTTTAAAATAAATAATAACATCATTATCCAACATCTCACTGTAATTCAATTTACTATAGAATTAATTAAAATATTTAATTATTCCGAATTAAAGTTTTTAGACTCATATAGCCTAGATCCGTGCAGTATACTCTTGCGCAGATTGTTATACAGAGCCAATCTAAGAACTCTTATTTTATTAGATCGTGCTTTTGTTCTGTGTATTAATTCTATAATCTTTCTTTTCACAAAATATAAAAAAAAATCAAATCAACACATAAGAATTTTCACACTGACAATATCAACCCCAGTCAAGTAGCATTACATAAGATCCACTCCCCAAAATCCAGTTATCAGATAAGGAGTGCCTCTAAGTTAGTTGGTCAGTTTCAGTGTCAGGATAACCTGGTTATGCAATTTTCTTGCTGGGCAGAGTAAGCTGTTTGCAGCTTATCTAGGTCAAAATTTGAATTCAACTGATGGACAAGAACTGTGCGTCTCTTTGTTGTCCATATTTAATGTGTTTTTAAGCTATAAACACAAGGATTAAGGCTGGAATATCAACTTCTGTTCAGTAAGTATTATTTCCTTTTCATGGATTTAAGAATTTTTTGTTTAAAGTATCTGTACATCATTTAATTCTTGTTTTATAAGTATACTAGCTGAAATCCCGCGCAAGCGCGGGGAAATTCCATTTTTTTTACTGCTAACTGCTAGAACTATTTTCCAAAAACTATCTGAGATATTGAAAACTCCCTTTTGTTGTTTTTCTTTTACCTCTACAAATATCATTTTCATTCAAAGCCTCTTTTTCTTACATGCTATAAAGCAACTTTATTCTGTTGTACATGCACGGATCTAGAGGGTGTCCTACGGACCTCCCCCCCCCCCCCCCCCCCCCCGGAATTTGCAGAGTAATTTTATGTATATACTAAACCAAGTAAAAGTGACCTTTGACACCCCCTCTAGAAACAAAACCCTTCCTCGAAAACTACGGATCTATGTAGTTTTGGTTTGAAAGTCATTAGTAACTAAGAATAATTGAAAATCATCCACTACACTCTACCCCTACACACGAAATACATGTAGGTTGACTTCTATTATTTATTTTTTTTTTTTTTTTGCTTATCAAGAAATTTCTGGAATGGATTTTTTTGACTGGGATGGAACCCCCCCCCCCCCATTTGGAAAAATCTGGACCCGCACTTGGTTGTACTATCTTATATATTGTGTACTACAGGTGCGTATTGGCTTTTTCTCTTTATATGTTAGAAACTTTATTTTAATATAGTTTGAAATATATTATTGCTTATTATACTCCAGTTGATTTTAATTCCATTTACGTCAAAGATAAGAGAATGAATGTACACAATTAACTATAATTTTCATATATTCGTCAGCATTTAAAATATTGATAAAAATTGTTTTCATCCCATATGTATATACTGATACGGGCATAAAAGGTATAAATATTTTTTTTAAAAAGTACTGTGTGTAGAATACTCATCAAAGAATACATTAAAATATTTAAAAGTCAAAATTGTACTGTTTTATATGTCTAAACAAATAAACATGGCCATTCATCAAAATCTTTTTTTTAAAAAACATTTGCACAACTTACTAAGTTATATTCACAAACTCACTGTGTTACCAATTTCTTTACATTTATTTCTATGTCCATTCATGATAAACAATCGCCTCGATTTTTTTTTTTAGACATCGGGTTCGATGCCATCTGACTTTCTAGAACTTTCAACAAATAGCGAGATCGGTCATAAACGGAAAGGATTTGTACATTTTGTTTTTTAATCAATGATCAGAGCTTATTTCTTTTATATCACTTAAATCAAGTTTTGATTGAATAATTCATTGATGACGTTTTATGAAATAAATAAGCACTTGCTTGTAGTCACTTTTTTTTTAAAATGCCAGTTACTTAGATCCGCCACCACTTTACTCTCTTCAGTGCTATTTCGAGGCTGTTAACCGAAAGTGAAAGTAGACTTTTAATTAAATTTACGATAATTACTATGCAAGTGAAATCTGAATATAGTTTACGGACATCATCTTATACCTAGTGTATTCCTACAGGCTTTAGTAAAAACTCTTGTGCAGCCGTTTCAGAGTTTATTTGCAAAATTTGTTAATTTATAAGTATAGATTTGGTATCTTGTCGAAATGCTCATCCTCGGTTCGTGTTTTATGTGTTTTGTTGATATTCATTTGGTTATGAAATATAAGTATACTTATATATCATATAATTTTATTAATTGTAGTTCGTCGTAGGGTTCAATCAACCAGTGGTGCAGGAATTGCTTGTATAGTCAGCCTTGATTGCTTCAGATTCTTCGCCCGTGAAAATAATATTACAAAGGAATACAACATTTTGTAAGTACACCACGTCTATGTATGTCTATAACATTTTTCTTTAGTAAAAATTATTTATAAGCATACAAATACGAATTTTAACAAGAAGTCAACTATAATTATTTTAATAATTTTAATCATGTTGATTAAATCCACGAACCGGAATACATTCCTTTGTCCAATTTTTAAAATCATTCATGTATGTTTATTTTTATCGTTGAAATAACGTGTTACGTACATTTAATCAAACAAATGGCTTTATCTTCTTTATTTCTTTTATTTATAGGCTTAAGCCTTTTGCTTTAGAGGGTGGATTCTCCTGTTCTTTTCTTTCATTCGTGGGACTTAACTATATGCGTGATTTAAATCAATGGATCTGTCACTTTGTGGAACTTTGTAGTGTAAAACAGACAGAAACTTTGAAGAACCTGGATGTGATTACTGTGACCCCCTTTTCACTAGGAATTTAAATTTTGTCTAGTAGTTATTTTTGAGATTCAGTGAGTGAATCGGAATTTGGGTTTGTCTTTAAAATACAGACTAAATAAATTCTCTTACAATCATGATACTGGATTATAAGACATAAATATTACGCAACTTGAATAAAAAATTTTATAAGAATTTGAAATGTATTTGTTTATAATTTTGTAATTTGTAACATGAATTCAACGTGATTTCAACCAAATATCAACATTTGTACAACCGAAAAATTTCAACCAAATCTCAACCGTACTACAACAAATGTTCACTACTGCTCAATGTTGATATTTGACGTTGAAACAACGTTGAAGCTTCAACGTTGCATCAACTTTCATTTGCAGCCAAAAATCAACCATAAATCAACCAAAAATTCGACCCATTTTCAACTTTTATTCAACATTGAAACAACGTTATGTCTCAACGTTGCCTCAACTTTCATATGCAACCAAAATTCAACGTTGATTCAACGTTGAAGTGCAACGTTGATTCAAAGTTAAATCGACGTTGAAATGCCTGCTGGGGAGGAACTACTCGATGTGAAACGACTACAGAGATTTGGTCATACAGGGAAAGTAACATTTACATGCAAAAATAAAATCATAGTGTGACCTTAGATTCATCGCAGTATCTACCCGGAGGAATGAACGTCTTTGCGAATCTTCAAACCTGGGTCTTATACCTGAGAGTATGTTTGAAAACCATGAACTTTATTGTTCAAAAACAGAAGAGCTTGCAAGAGAGTCCATTACTGATGCCATAAACGAAGAATTGGGCACAGAAATCCTAAAATCTGAGGAGTCTGCTACCCAATTTAATGGCATCAATATTCTAACGGATGTTCGTCATGGATGGCGCAGAAATGCAGCCCAGTCGGATGTCATTGCCATAGGACAGAACCATCATCGTGTAGTGGGCCTTGCTGTTGTCACAAGAGAACATGATCCTGTGAGCCAAAGGCGTGAGATGAGAGGTGTTGAAAAATTGTATGAGCATTGAAAATTGTAAGAGAATGATGTTTCCATAAATATACACGGACATGATAGAAATGCATCTGTAAACAAACATCTCTCCTCATCTCAGCCCTCTGTGACCAACGCTAATGATACATGGCATGCAAGCAAAGGTATCAACAAAGAAATGAAAAAATTGCAGTTGGTCCTAAAAAACTCATGGGAATTACATGGCACCCTGATCTATCGGACAAAGTGGCCTCCATCAAGACATACACATACTACGCTATGAAAAACTGCCAAGGATCTCCAGAAAAACTCAGACAATTACTGGACAATATCGTAGATCATTATAAAGACAATCCTGAAAACTGTCCAGCAGAGTCCAGATGTAAAACTGAACCGAATTATGAACCATCTAAACTTATCATCAAGGACTCTGATGCCGAGGGAATTCTACAGTCAGAGATTAGAAAACATCAAATATATAAATCTCCTGATGATTATGTAATTTGTGTTGATACACATTATGTTGAGTCATTCAACAATGCACTTCTTGTTTATCATATGACAAGCGCATAAAATTTGGAGACAAGGAGTACAAGAGAAGGTCCCATATGTCCGTATTGGATTGGATTGAAAATGTGGATAGAGACTATATATCTATCAGTAACTATGAAGACGCCAGAAAACCACGATCAGGACATAAAAATCTTGTGCCAAAGACAAATAATTTTACTCAAAATCTCTGGAAAAAAGCGATGAGGTTTTTTTTTCACTGATTATATACTATCAGATATTATCATATATATTTCAATAGACTACTTATGTGTTCTGAATAATTATAATTAGTTAATTTTTTATGTACAGGTAATTATAAATGCAGTGTTGAATCTTTTGTATATAAAGATAACCACCATTCCCGCAAATTGCGTTTATTTCCTACTGGTCACTACATTCATGTGCTTATGAGCTGTTAATAGTTATAGAATCTAGAAATATTTGTAGCCTTATCTCTTATCTTCTAAGCCCCTTCTGCTGAATACTGCGGTAGTCACTACCGCTGCCTCGGGTTTAAACCTTTCTTATGTCGCTTTAATCGGTCATAATTAATGTGCACAAACTGTTCAGGTTTCACACGATTAAGAATTTCTTACATCCTGTGTCTGATTCTGCAAATCATCAAAACCTCTGTCCGCGTTGAACGATTTTTTTTAAGGAAATACGTCAAATACATGTTACAGTACTTATTTTCTTTTCCAGCACTGCAATATTGAAATGATGGTCTTCCTTCAGGCATGTCATCCTGTTAGCCATTACTTCCTTCGGAAAATCTTATATACCACTTAAATACTAAAGAACAGTTTTCTTGACTATGTTTCCCGACTGTTTACAGAATTTATGGGTCTCTTTTGATGTTTTCCCGATGTCTACGCAGAATTCTATAACTGCTCTCTGCTCAACCTTTACAGATTCTGTCTTAATAGATTCGAACGTCAATCTCTCAGCCTCTTTGAAACTTTGAAAGCTCATATTCTTAAAGTTTTTTTGTCATAAATTTTATCAACCCCATAATATAAGAATGTGCGGAATTTTATTAAATATAAATAAATTTTATAAATTTTAATTAAGATTTTAATTAAAATTTCTAACTAAAGAGTAATACTGAAGCAAAAATTGTAATTATACATTTGAAAGTGATTATGATTTTTGTTTAATTTTGTAATCGACATTTAGTAAATGATTATAAATATTATTATGTAAACATCAATGACGCAACTTTTATTTAATGTAGCTTGTCCATGAACTTAACGGATAAACACCTTATGTTTTCACCTAATGTACTACAACACTCAAAAATCTTTAAAATTGTTTTCAAATAAAAAAATAAAAATAAGCTGAAGGTGTGTCTTTAAATGCATACACTAGCGAAGGATTTTTTTTTTTCAAATGAATGCGGGCTTTTAAGATTTAATTTCAGTGATATTCCAAGTCAATACAAAGTATAAGAGTATCTATCCTGTTCCGATGTAAATACACATTAATGTGTAAATGATGCCTTGTTTTGCAAGTTAGGCAGCAAATATTCTTAAAATTGTGAAGGACTAAGGAAAGAAAGCCTCATACTTCATATAACAATATTATCACATATAATTCAATTCATGCTGCTATGAAAAATATGTTATATTTTACATTTTAGGATATTTCTACATATCCTTGCAAAGTCAGCAGGTTATGCACCTTTATCGCAGACGCAATTATCAGATAACCTTTCATTGCAAAATCGTAACCCTTGCTTTCTTCAAAGAGTTACCGTCCTTTTCACGGATTTTTAACCCAATCAACATCTTTGTTTTTGTTGCGGTGTTTATGTTAGCCTGGTAGTACGTTAGAAAAAAGGCCAATACCCACATTTTGGGGGTTTTTGGGTTTTGCATTATTTTGCATTCTTGTCAAAATTTGTATTTTTTCTAATAACTTGTCACCGTTCACGGTAGCCTAGTGGTAGAGCGTTCGCTTCGTGATCGGGAGGCCCGGGTTCGATTCTCGATCGCGGCGCCGCGTCATACCTAAGACGTAAACATAGGTAGTGACTGTTCCTTCGCCAAGCGCTCGGCACTAGAAGTGAAAGTCACGGGTCTTTCGGATATGACCTTAAAAACGTAGGTCCCGTGTCACGGTAGGCGATGGCACGATAAAGAACCCTCACTGCTCAATGGCCCTGAGTGCCGAGTATAGGTCTAAATTTGAAGCCCTTCACCGGCATACGGTGACGTCTCCATATGAGTGAAAAATTCTCAAGAGGGACGTTAAACAATATATACATACATAATAACTTGTCATACGTTTCTTTGATAGGCGCAATTGTTTGGACGCCTCCAAGGATTTATTCATTTATGTTATAGTTTATGCATATTAACATGTATACTGACATGTTCACCACATGTAAATTTCTAGTCAGTCTCAGGGGAATCACACTTGTACCTTTCACCTATGTACAATTGTATCCTGTATTGTTTCGTATTAGGTGATCCCACTTAATGAATTGTAATACATTTTACTTTATTTCATTGAATAAAATGACATAGTTGACAAAACTGCATATCTGCGTTTGGTTATTTTTCACTGCGCTATCAGGCTGATATTTGTCATAGGAGGCATGAACAGAATTTAGAAAGTCAGTTCCAGAAATATATGTAACTATGTGGCAATTAAGTAAAAAAAATAAATAACAGTTTTTATTGTTGTTGAATAGTCAATCGCAACGATTGGTAACCGTTTGAATAGCATTTAATAACAGTTCGTAAACCAAAACGTAAATATCTTTGATAATAAACTTTTTTAAGTTAAGTAGGAAATTAATCAAAATTGTACGTGATAACTTCTTCTGAAATAAAAATACTGACTTCGCTGGATTTGTGTACCTGATCAACCACGTTCATTTCCATTTGAACTTTCAAAACATCTTATTTATTCTACTCTAAATCCATTCATTAGTTTCAAAAGAAAGTACAATAAACAACAACACACCAGTTGAACAGAGTAAGACACGTAGCAGCATCTAAACCACTATTCACCTCTTATATAGCCTTATCAACGAGACCGGTTCTAAGGAACGAAAGAACCACGTGATATTCACCAGGTATTTGAATGAAAACTTGTAATCCGAAAAAAAGTAATTCCTTCAGTAAAAAACTGACTTCTGTCTTATTCGTTCCTCAACGTGTCTACATCACTGAAATGGATACACATCACGCAATTATTGTGAGTTCGTTGTTGGAAAATATAAATATTTAAACTTAGCAAAACAAGACGAAAATTATGTCAAATGCATTAATATGAGTAAAAAGTCCGTAGAATGTTTTTTTTTAAATATTTATTAAATATTTTTTAAATATTATATGAAGTCAGTAGGTGATGTTCCGTTTGCTCTCAATTCAACTCGTCGTCTTTTATAAGGAAGCAATTCTCTTATGGAGTTAAGAATTTTCTTCTGTATTGCAAGCAGTTGAGAAAATTCGCTTTCGTCACATTTATCCCCGTGATACCCAGGTTCACAAAGCGCCAAACAAGATCCGGTCACGTGATGGCATGGTCTGTTTCCTCTACAGTAACCGCACGGTTCTTTACATTCTCTACCGTACCAACCGTTATTACAAGCTGGAGAAAATGAAAAGAAAGAAAAATATCAAATAAGTTTTCATGTGAAAAACCACTTCTGTTTTACCTGATGCCCTTTTACAAATAGTTATTGTAATTGTTTATGAGTATACACTTAAACACGCTTCGAAATAAGATTCCCTTATCCACCAATACCCGATGCTTGCAAGGTGTATCTTTTCTTTATAAATATAAACTTAGGTAACTGCAATATTCTTATCTCATCTTTTTTTTTTTACAAAGACCAGATAAGATATTCTTTTTATATATGTATATATCCTTTTATAATAAGATGCATAAACGAAAACATTAAGTATTTTCGATGTTACTTTCATTATATTATTCAAGGTGTTCAATTTCACTTCGTTGCAATGCCATATATCGAGATAAAGAACAGTTTTCAAGCTCAGAAGTCAACAAAACGAAGAGCAAACACCGACCTCCAAAACATCAGAGGTAGGAGCAAGTGCCATGGAGGAATGATAATATTCTGCCAATATCTTCCTGAAGTTGTCTTTTATGTGCCTTGTGATTTAAACACCATGACAATATTTTCAAACCTTGATTACATTTCCTTTCTCTACTGTGTATCCACCCTGGTGCACAGTTTCCATCAGGGCAGGAGCCATTCACGGGGTCACATGTTGCATTATTGGCACAATTTCCACATGCAGAGAGACAATTTTTACCATAGAAGCCATCTTCACACGCTGCAGTAAATGTACGCTTTACATGTATTATAAAACTGAATTCATAATTATTCTGTGCAGTTAGTGAAGCGAATGTTTGCTTCAAAAAAAAAGATTTAAAGTAATTTAATTACTTAAGTTTCAAACTGTTATCTTTAACTTTTTGCAAATGAAAAGGGTAGGTTTTATAACATTTTTTTTAATTTCTAATGATGTGTTTCAAACATAAATCATTAGGTCTGAATATTTGAGTTTTAATTGACGAAAACGCCTACAGCAAGTGTCCATATATAGTCAATCCTTTGTCAAACAGACAATTAAGTATTTATCACTGTATGCTAGTTAAATATTGAAATAAACAGATTTTTATGTGTTCATTATATCAACGAAAAATATTTACTTTTAAAGACACGTATGTCATCCTATATCTGGTATTGCATGAGTTTTGTGTGTGTGTTTTTTCATAACATTTAAATAGACCACTGATTGGATACGAAGAAGCATATTCTTCATACAATTAATTTCTAAATTGGCAGACAACTGTCAAGAAAAAAATCAAGATTAAGATAAATAAAGAAAATAGTGAAAAGTCAACATATTTAACGAATTTGTTTGTTGATCGATGACTTTAGTAGTGATATAATCTACGGTTTACTCAAATCTTGAATGATATATTGAAAAATATACCTTGATTGCATCTTCTATCGCTAGAATGTATCCAACCAGATTCACAGAAACCGGAAGGACAAGAACCTGTCACGTGGTCACAGGCTGTTTTGTTTCCACAATGTCCACATTTAAGGCCACAATTTCTACCGAAGAAACCTTTCTGGCATTCTAGAAATATATTTATTTTCAGAGCATGATAATCAATATTTGATTAATACTGAAAAATACATTTTTAATACATGAATATCTGCAACAAAGTATAGGATTTCTGCGAATTTTTTGCAAAAAAAATGCATCTAATAATTTCATTTTCCTTTTTAAAGTATGCACTTTAGCTTTTTATTAATATATTATCTAAAAAAAATAAGAAAAGTAATAATTAATGCCTAGAGAGTATTTAGAAAAACCTACATAATTTTTTTTTTCTGTTTCAAATAAAGAAAGGAAAAAAACTTTAAAGTCTGTTCACCTTTATTGCATTTCCAGTCTTGTGTAGATTTCCATCCTGGTGCACACTCTTTATTAGGACACGAACCGTTTATATTGTTACATGTTGCATTATTGGCACAATGCCCACATGAAGAATTACACGCCTTGCCATATCTTCTACTTTTGCATTCTGTGCAAGTTATAAAAAATGACAATCTGCTATGTAAAAAGATTAGAGCCTTGAATGTTAATGTCATTAACTTAATTCCATATTCTGAAACATCAAAGTATAAA
>PRKT01000358.1:206024-256024 GCA_003671525.1 Saccostrea glomerata | reverse complement strand
CCTGAGTTACTCAGGTGACCTAAAAATAGGGTTGGGTCATTAAAAAATCTTCATCTCAAGAACAACTGGGCCAGGAAAGCTGACACTTATGTGGAAGCATCTTTGGGTAGTGTAGATATTAGATTGTTAAAATCATGACCCCCGGGGGTAGGGCGGGGCCACAATAGGGAATCCAAGTTTTACATAGAAATGCGTAGAACAAATCTTTAAAAATCTTATTCTCAAGAACCACTGGGCCAGGAAAGCTGAAACTTATGTGAAAGCATCCTTGGGTAGTGTAGATAATAAATTGTTAAAACCATGACCTTCGGGGGTTGGGCGTGGCCACAATAGGGAATTCAATTTTAAATAGAAATGTATAGAACAAATCTTTAAAAAATCTTATTCTCAAGAACCACTGCGGCAGTAAAGCTGAAACTTATTTGAAAGCATTCTGGGGTAGAGTAGATATTAAATTTTAAAAATCATGACCCCCAGGGGTAGGGCGGGGCCACAATAGGGAATATAAGTTTTACATAAAAATATATAGAACAAATCCTTAAAAATCTTCTCCTCAAGAACCACTAAGCCAGGAAAGCTGAAACTTATGTGAAGGCATCCTGGTGTAGAGTGAATATTAAATTGTAAAAATCATGACCCCTCGGGGGAAGTGCGGGGCCACAATAGGGAATCCAAGTTTTGTATAGATATATTTAGGAAAAATCTGTTATTAATTTTTTTCTCAAAAACCACTGGGCCAGGAAATCTAAAATTTATGTGGAAGCATCCTCGGTTAGAGTAGATATTAGGTTGTTAAAATCATGACACCCGGGGGTAGGGCGGGGCCACAATAGGGAATATAAGTTTCACACAGAAATATATAGAACAAATCTTTAAAATTCTTCATCTCAAGAACCGCTGGGCCAGGAAAGCTGAAACTTATGTGAAAGCATCCTTGGGTAGTGTAGATAATAAATTGTTAAAACCATGACCTTCGGGGGTTGGGCGTGGCCACAATAGGGAATTCAAGTTTTACATAGAAATGTATAGAACAAATCTTTAAAAAATCTTATTCTCAAGAACCGCTGCGGCAGTAAAGCTGAAACTTATTTGAAAGCATTCTGGGGTAGAGTAGATATTAAATTTTAAAAATCATGACCCCCAGGGGTAGGGCGGGGCCACAATAGGGAATATAAGTTTTACATAAAAATGTATAGAACAAATCCTTAAAAATCTTCTCCTCAAGAACCACTAAGCCAGGAAAGCTGAAACTTATGTGAAGGCATCCTGGTGTAGAGTGAATATTAAATTGTAAAAATCATGACCCTCGGGGGAAGGGCGGGGCCACAATAGGGAATCCAATTTTATATAGATATATTTAGGAAAAATCTGTGAAGAATTTTTTTCTCAAAAACCACTGGGCCAGGAAATCTAAAATTTATGTGGAAGCATCCTCGGTTAGAGTAGATATCAAGTTGTTAAAATCATGACACCCGGGGGTAGGGCGGGGCCACAATAGGGAATATAAGTTTTACACAGAAATATATAGAACAGATCTTTAAAAATCCTCATCTCAAGAACCACTGGTCCAGGAAAGCTGAAACTTATGTGAAAGCATCCTTGGGTAGTGTAGATAATAAATTGTTAAAACCATGACCTTCGGGGGTTGGGCGTGGCCACAATAGGGAATTCAAGTTTTACATAGAAATGTATAGAACAAATCTTTAAAAAATCTTATTCTCAAGAACCGCTGCGGCAGTAAAGCTGAAACTTATTTGAAAGCATTCTGGGGTAGAGTAGATATTAAATTTTAAAAATCATGACCCCCAGGGGTAGGGCGGGGCCACAATAGGGAATATAAGTTTTACATAAAAATGTATAGAACAAATCCTTAAAAATCTTCTCCTCAAGAACCACTAAGCCAGGAAAGCTGAAACTTATGTGAAGGCATCCTGGTGTAGAGTGAATATTAAATTGTAAAAATCATGACCCTCGGGGGAAGGGCGGGGCCACAATAGGGAATCCAATTTTATATAGATATATTTAGGAAAAATCTGTGAAGAATTTTTTTCTCAAAAACCACTGGGCCAGGAAATCTAAAATTTATGTGGAAGCATCCTCGGTTAGAGTAGATATCAAGTTGTTAAAATCATGACACCCGGGGGTAGGGCGGGGCCACAATAGGGAATATAAGTTTTACACAGAAATATATAGAACAGATCTTTAAAAATCCTCATCTCAAGAACCACTGGTCCAGGAAAGCTGAAACTTATGTGAAAGCATCCTTGGGTAGTGTAGATAATAAATTGTTAAAACCATGACCTTCGGGGGTTGGGCGTGGCCACAATAGGGAATTCAAGTTTTACATAGAAATGTATAGAACAAATCTTTAAAAAATCTTATTCTCAAGAACCGCTGCGGCAGTAAAGCTGAAACTTATTTGAAAGCATTCTGGGGTAGAGTAGATATTAAATTTTAAAAATCATGACCCCCAGGGGTAGGGCGGGGCCACAATAGGGAATATAAGTTTTACATAAAAATGTATAGAACAAATCCTTAAAAATCTTCTCCTCAAGAACCACTAAGCCAGGAAAGCTGAAACTTATGTGAAGGCATCCTGGTGTAGAGTGAATATTAAATTGTAAAAATCATGACCCTCGGGGGAAGGGCGGGGCCACAATAGGGAATCCAATTTTATATAGATATATTTAGGAAAAATCTGTGAAGAATTTTTTTCTCAAAAACCACTGGGCAAGGAAATCTAAAATTTATGTGGAAGCATCCTCGGTTAGAGTAGATATTAAGTTGTTAAAATCATGACACCCGGGGGTAGGGCGGGGCCACAATAGGGAATATAAATTTTACACAGAAATATATAGAACAGATCTTTAAAAATCTTCTTCTCCGGAACCACTTGGCCAGGAGAGCTGAAACTTATGTGGAAGCATCCTAGGGTAGAGTAGATATTAAATTGTTAAAATCATGACCCCCGGGGGTAGGGCGGGGCCACAATAGGGAATTCAAATTTTACAAAGATATATTTAGGAAAAATCTTTTAAGAATCTTTTTCTCAAAAACCTCTGGACCAGGAAAGCTGAAACTTATGTAGAAGCATCCTTGGGTAGTGTAGATTCTAAAGTATTAAAATCATGAAAGGGGAGGGGGTAGAGGGGCATGACATGATAGACCTGTATAGCAGGAGGGGAAATCTGGTAAAGAACTTCATCACCCAAGTTACTCAGGTGAGTGATGTGGCCCATGCGCCTCTTGTTTTGTTGTTGATTTTTTTTTCTTTTTTTTTGGCGTTTTATTGAAAATAAACACATGGTTATATATTTGACTAACCTTTACAGTATGGCGGATGGTATCCATCATGTATACAACCAAATCGATCACATTGTCCTGTTGAATGGCAATCCATTTTACAATTTTCGCATGGCACGCAATGTTCTCCATATTTCCATCGTGGACATCCTGCAATTATTAGGATTTATTTCACAAACTTTTTTGGGACTTTGGAGCACGGTCTTGTGTGAGATGCCAGGTCTGATATATATTTATTTTCAGGATAGACATAAATGATGGTGACAAATTCAAAGTAAGAAAAGCAAGAATTTGGAAATGTTGATATGCTTTAGGACATTATTTTACTTTTCATTATTACATAATTAAAAAGAGAAATGGTAGACTGCGTTTGAAATCAAAAATATTTTTTGATAACGTCTACGCGTACGATTACCTCCTTTTTTGTATCTCAAATTCACTGCTATTCAATGGATTTATTTTCAAATATTAAACAAAGAAAGACTTAAAAATATTTAATGCAGCTCAGACACAAATCAATTCAATTAAAACGAGAAGCTCCGAAACCTCTTTCTCTGAGCAGATTTGGAACATCTAATTTTAACTAGATTGGACACAAATAAACAACTTGTTACATTTAGAAAGCATCTTAAATAAACAAAAAAGGAAAAAGGG
Organism: Saccostrea glomerata; assembly: GCA_003671525.1. Taxonomy (NCBI): domain Eukaryota; kingdom Metazoa; phylum Mollusca; class Bivalvia; order Ostreida; family Ostreidae; genus Saccostrea; species Saccostrea glomerata. Next base: position 252,067 of record PRKT01000358.1, on the reverse strand, counting down.
AAAAAAAAAACAGTAAAAGATTTTTGTCGGTTGAAACTTTTTTTATTTCAATATCATTTTCATCTTGTATGACTTATTTAAATGTACCATGTGTAAAAATAAAAAAAATGCACATATATTATCGTTTTAAAAAAGTAATGTTCCCTAAAATAGATGTAATTTGACTTTATATTTGTTAATTTCTTCGTACTTTGTATTATATGTCTAATAAATCGTTAGTTTTTTATTGTCCTAATATTATACAAATCTCTCTCTCTCTATCTCTCTCTCTCTTCCGTAATCTAAATTACCAATGGCCGTAAATGATGCCATCGAAAGTTAACAACATTTGCCTTCCAAACCAATACATACCGAAAATTCTTATTTCGCAGATCTCCAGAATGGCACCATACTGGTCATTTATTTTGTTAGTGTATATCTTTATATATCGAGCTGTCCGAAAACAATTCACTTCAAGAACTGTTTTAGGTGCAACATGCCCTGGATCCTGATAACATGTGTCGTTTTCCTCAAATCCTGGAGTTTGAGAGGCAACTATGGAAAATCCTCTTAGTCTGAAGGCACGGGCTGATCCACCTAAAACAACTCTTTAAAAACTAATTGAAACAAAGAAAATCACAACTTGAAAATACATTTCTGCAAAAATATCCCTTATTACTCTGAAAAAAATTCGCTTTGTATAATTTCAACATTTTGCATCAAATTAAGTTACAGGATAACTTAAAACATGCATAATATATATATACATATATAGCTTTTTTTTTATGATAAAAAATAATTTTAAAAAATCCATCATAAGCATATCACATATTGAGATAACGAACAGTATTCAAGTTAAAAAGTCCATAATTCAATACAAAATAGCATATGTCAAATACACAAATGAAATGAACTCATTATCATCTCTGTACCATATTTTAACACTTTTTACATTGTAGATGACCCCTAGGTCTATGGTCAACCAAGCCTCCGACCATCCTATGGCTGTATGCATGCAGTTCTTGTAATGCTGGTTAAAATTCCCGTCAATTGTAAAGTCCGCGTACCCTCTGCCACTGGCGAATGGATGTATGGAACTGCTTGTCACTTTCGTTGTCCTTGAATTTATAAGCTGCTCTTTGAAAAAAAAAATATAAAGATATAAAAACATGATTTAGGACAGAAGATGCAAACAAACTATTGTAAAAAAAAAAGGTGAAAATAATAACTTGTTATGTTTTAATGAATAAAACGAATATATTTCACGGCGTATTTTGTTTTATTCAAATTTTAACAAAAATGGGGTTTGTAGTAAAATGTTTGTATCGGGGATTTTTCAGAAGGGGAGAATGTTTAGTATTATAGAAGGTTTACAATTGAACTCGTGTTCTCGAGATTCATTATTTTTTCATATTCAATGAAATGAGGCCAAAAATTTATACCGATCCAAGCATCCATTTTTTGTTTGTATCATCTGTCCTTAAGTGTTAAGGAAATATTGTATGTCTAATAGACGCTTATGCAATAATTTCCTCACTCCGCTTGCCTTATCATGTATTGATACATGTAGTTAGGGAATGCTCATTTTTTTAGATATACTATTAAACATTAATACGTCAGTGAGATTTGTTTGCTTAAAGAATAAATGAAAATAGCATTGCATGTAACAATTATAAAAGTTAAATACATATAACAAAATAAATAGAGATGATCATTTTTAATACGTAAAACAAATATGCTCTAAAAACAAATTTAGACAATATTGATTCAATATATAATAAATAGATTGGGTACAGGCTAAAGCCCATAGATACTCAGTCCAAAAATTTATAATAAAAACAATACTATCCTTACCATAGCAACTAGCAATTGAGATACTCATTATCCAGAGAAAAAACAGGCTTGGAAAACGGATCCATGTATCAGCATCCATTGTTATTCAAAATGAGTGAATTCATAAAAAAATATTAACAATAGATCAACAACAATAGTTGTTCAGTAAAAGAATGTGAAGTAGTATTTCCAGCACCACTCATGACGCTTATCTAAAAATGTCGATAGAATAAGTATTTTTTCCTGTACACAACATATTTAAGGGACATGAACATAGTAGCATTGATGGTTTCTCTACAATTTTCAGTTTCTTTTTAAGGTGTTTCCACCCTCACACTTTCATAGGTTTCAAAGTACAAAAATGCTTTTATTTTCATTTATTACCCTTTAAATTTTCCAATTATAGCAAAAAATGTATAGGAGACCATATTATTATTAAAGATGCAAAACAGAAGTCAATGCCAACGTAAAAAAATCACATTTTTTGTAAACAGTATTATGAAAAATATCTAAAAACTGGTTAAAATGCATAATTCTGATGCTGAATGTCCCTACATACTTTCTATTTAAAAGATACTTTTGAATTGTGAATATCAGGGAAACTATTTTACAATAAAGCAAATGCCCGAATAAAGACCTCAGAATGAGTTATTGCCCTTGTCAACATTTTTTAAAGATTGAATAATTGTTTAATATAGAAAATATGCATTTTTGAAATTCTTTAAATTAAAAATATTTATCATTACACCAATTGTAAAGCATTTTTTAAAGAAAAATTGTTCTATTAGGTATGAATTTAAACTAATTACAGTTTTTGCAAAAATCTATGACATCATAGGAGGGTGGAAGTACCTTAAATGAAGTAAAATAATTATTTAGTAAATTATCCTTAAAACTCAAAGCATTCAATTTTAGATTATAAGTTGAAGTAGGATATTTAAAACCAAGAACTTAGTCATCAATATGAAAGCATGATCTCAAAGTTGTTCATAATGTTATCTTTAATGTTTTTGTTTCCCAAAACGGACAATATCTTATATAAAAAACAACAAACACGGGGTATGTTGAAAGACTACATGCTTTGGATACCAAAGAATGAATCTTCATAACACAGCTCCCTCGCTCCTTTTTAAATGAAGAATTTTACCTTTTAAAATCGGAACATAATTATACTACTACTAAAGTCTTCAAGCATAGTCTGTATAGATATTCATAAAAGTGTATTTTTAGGGAAAAGACTTTCAATATATACATGATATCAATAAATTAAAGTCGTATACTTCACTGTAAAATCGTGGCTTCGCCATAAGGCCATGTAGGTCATTCTATTATTTAAAAGAGAAGGCGGAGCGTCTAACCAATCATGCGATAAGAATAAAACATTAGCGTGTGTTCGAGGTGTACTTAATCTTATGATTAAATGTCACCTAAAATTTTTATTCTTTTATATTGCCAGAGACCGACTAAATATAAACATCCCTGCAGTAATCATTTCATTTGGCAGGCTTAACTTTGTTTTTTCTGCGTAACTTACGAGTTTTATTTGAAATGACTTATTAGAAATTCGTCAAATTATTTATATATTAAATAGACATTAGAATTTGTAAATAGAACGTATACACTTCTTTCATACTTTAAAGAAAACAATGTTTTAAAGAGATAGTCAATCAATTAAAGCTCGTAAATAATTTTGCAAAATTGATATGATATGAAACTTTACTTTGTGTATAAAAAAATAGAATTATAAGAAAATTAAACATCAGTTTAACGTCAGTACTATCGCTGCTGGATAAAGAAAATCATGCAGTGTCAGTGCACTTTGTACAGTACAGATTGCATTGTTTAAAAATCCTGATTATTAATGACAGAAAGGTTATATGATCTTCCTAATTTCAAAATTTATCAATTTTAAAATTGCAAGAAGGTGAAAAATTAAACGTCAAAATACATTAATTGTAAAAAATTCCACTCGCGTATACATTTTGATTTTAACAAACTTTCACCTTGTAGTAACATAAGTAATAAATCACTTCCATAGGCGCGGAACCGGGGGATGAGGAGGTAGACATAATATATATAGGCATTGAATATTGAGGCTTAGGTATAGCCCCCCCCCCTTTTTTTTCAACGGGTATGTTGCAGTGTACGTCGGAAAAAATAAGTGTTTTTTTATTTGCTTGTCAACGTTTTTTTTAAGGAATACACACACCATAACCCCTGACCCTGAGGCCATAAAATTCACAATTTTGGTAGAGGCACTCTTGCTCATCATAACTATGTACTTAGTTGGTTTATTTAATACCAAGGGGCAGAGAAGAAGAATTTCAAAGAAATAATGCATTTTCACTACCTACTTATTTAGCCCCGCCCTAGCACTAGAACCCCTGACCCTAGGGCCATGAATTTCACAATTTTGGTAGAAGGATATGGAAATAACGAACAGTATTCAATCTCAGCGTCCATTAAACAATATACAAAATAAGAGCAGAGCAAACACGGACCTCCGAAACATCAGAGGTGGGATCAGGTGCCATGGAGGAGTGAGCATCCCCTGCCGACCGGTCACACCCGCCGTGTGTTCGTTGTCATAATAAGGAAATAACGGAAAAAATCCGTCGTCAATTCAGTGAATAAATAATGGACTAATTGCTGATTACAATCATGCAAACAGTTTGACTGCTTGATGTCCAGGAGTAAAGAAGAAGATTTTTAAAGATTGCATTGATTTTAGTGGTTTTGGTCCCACCCCGCAGGCCCCAGGGGGGCAGGGATCATGAAATTCACATTTTTTGTTCCCCTTCACCCATAGATGCTTTGTGCCGAATTTGGTTGAAATTAGTTCAGTGGTTGCAGAGAAGAAGCTGAAAATGTTTAAATGTCAACGCACGGCGCACGACGCATAACGCACGAGAACGGACGAAAAAAGATAGCAATAGATCAACTGAGTTTACTCAGGTGACCTAAAAAGGATGTAAGTTTTATGAAGTGACAGTTATAACAGTCAATTTCATTTATCAGAAAAATCAGGTAGTTTTGCATAAGTTGCATTTTGAGAGAATCATAGGGTTTATTTAAAGAGATCAAGCCGGAAATTAAAAATGAAACACTCCAATTGTAAAGATTGTTTTTATTTCAAGCTGACTAAAGACACGGTACAATGTTAGGAAAGGAAAAAAACAAGTGTAGCAATAAAAATGAATGTGTGATAAATTAAATTAAACTGTGCATTTTGAAGAATGATATAATAACAAAGAAGAAACTAATCACGAAACATTCGTTGTAAAAACATATTGTAATATCAGTACAATATAGTGACATCTTTCTTATTTGAGGTCAGTAGGGGAAGTAATGTTAGCAATCAGTCCAAGTCTTCGTCGTTTAAAAGCATGCAGTTTTTTTACGGGATTGAGCATTTTTCTAAGAATTGCAAGAAGTTGAGAAAACTCGCTTTCGTCACATTTATCCCCATGATATCCAGGTTCACAAAGCGCCAAACAAGATCCGGTCACGTGATGGCACGGTTTGTTTCCTCTACAGTAACCACACGGTTCTTTACATTCTCTACCGTACCAACCGTCATTGCAGGCTAAATTAGAAAAAGACATTTTTTTTTAGAATAACTTGCTAAATTGAAAAATTTTAAGATAACAATAATTAATGTAATGCAAATGAAGTTCAGATTCCTATAAACCAAAATTAACAATCAAAAGTAATAGAAAATAGAAGAACTTTTATATTCCACAGTAAAAATTTGGTTTCCTAAAGTAAGATCTTTGCTTAATTTTTTTTTCAAAACTCCACGATTTAGTGAACTCTTTTTTACAATACTTAACTATATTAATAGGCTTAAACTAAACACACTTCTTTATACATACGCCATTTTTAATTGTTTTATTTTTTTACTCAAAAAAAGTTGAATGTCTCACGTAATTGACATACTTTCGCTGCATTTCTTCCCATGATAACCAGGCTGACATAACGCAGGACATAATCCTGTGACATGGTTACACGTCATACCACCATCACAATAACCACATTGCTCCTGACATTCTCTGCCATACCACCCAGGACTACAAGCTTAAGAATTAAGGGTTGAAATAGTTTTATTCCTTCATATTCAATGGTTGATAAGGCAAAATTTACAACTATTCAATATCTGGCGTGTTTGCCAATTGTTAATATTAAGTAAATTAGAATCAAATTAACTCAAGTTTTATGAATTAACATTGTGTCATATTAAAAAATATTCCGATAAATATGATCAATTGATGTATGCTGTTTAACGCCCCTTTCGTAAATGTTTTTACTCTACATCTTATGGAGACATCACCACTTGCCCGTGGAGAACTACAGATTTTGAAAAACATTCTCGGCACTTAAGGCCATCGAGCAGTCAGGATCTTGTTTGTGCCAGCGACACGGGACCTCGGAGGATTGTAAACAGTCGTAACCATCGAATGATTTGAACAATTTTATGCAAAAAGCACAATGTTTTGACAGGAATGAACTCCAAATAGTAGATTGTCAAAAAATGAAAGTTCAAATAATTTAATCAGCTTTAAAATGTGACGATTTTCAATGAAAATTTAATGAGAAGATTCCTCTTAGTTAAAGGTATTATCAAAAATGTAACATTTTAGGATGAGCTCCTCTCAAAAATTAAGTAGGCTGGTTCAGCGATTGTTTAGTAAGGTATTTCACCAGGATTTGTTTTTTATTTATCTGTCCTTATAAATTCTACAATTATCGATCTTGCATTGTATTCATTAGCACATTTGTCCCCAATCAACAGACGTTTCCTACCTCCTTCGCGATAGAGTTCCGCTAAATTAAGTAATCACGATATCAAGTATAACATGTACATGCATTGAGTTATCGAGTTAAAATGCAACAGTGACAAAAAGATCCAATTCATCAATCAAACATATAGTTTAACACTACATTCATTGCATCGCTGTTTTATCCATCCATCTGCACACCCTGCAACACAACTTCCGTCGACTTTGTTACACGCCAATCCCAGTGCACAGTGTCCACTACATGTAGACACACAATACAATCCAACTGATCCATCATCACATTCTGAAAGTTAAAACAAAATATTTATACGTATTCAACGGAGAATAATAGGCAACTTTGAATGTTTCGTAAGTTACCTTGGTCGCATCGACTTTCACTGGTATGTTTCCATCCTGGTTCACAGTATTTAAGAGGACATTTACCGGTCACGTGATCACAAGTTGCGTTTTTGAAACAATGTCCACAGGTACGACTACAATTTCTACCGTAGTAGCCTTCATTGCATTCTACAAATACACACAACTATGTAACATACATTTAACATTAAAAATCATAACTTCTTATTTAGACAATTGTTTAAACCCACTTTTATGGTATACTCTTAAATAACCATCTTAAATAATCAAGGCAAATGCTTAATAATTTGGCTTTTGCATTTATTCATTGATAGATAAGCAATATGAAGGTTTGCCTTTGTCACACTTTGTATTCATCCATCCATCTGCACACCCTCTAAGACAAATTCCGTCGACTTTGTTGCACGGTAAACCTCCTGCGCAATGGGAAGAGCAATTATACCTGCAGTTTATTCCATAGGTTCCGTCATCACATTCTAAAGCGACAAATACAAAATTGAGCATTTACAAGCAAGTGACGTCTGTCAGTAAAACTTTTGTTTTAAACAGCTCCATCAAAGACAAAGGCCAAAAGCAAATAAGATCAACCCTTAAAAGGGAAGATATCCTATTTTTTTTAATTATATACTATGCATGTAGTATAACTTTAAGATATTACAAAAGGCCTTTAAGTAAAAGTTTTAACATAATGTACCTTGATCGCATCGTTTTTCAGTTCTATCTTTCCATCCTTGTTCACAAAGACCGGAAGGACAAGAACCTGTCACGTGGTCACATGTTGCGTAATTCTTACAATGTCCACAAGAAAAAATACAGTTTCTGCCATAGTAACCTCTTTTGCATTCTACAGATAAAGCATTTCTTATCAGAAACTAAAATTACAAACCATAAAACTTCAATTTCGAACTTCATATACACATGTTTTCATGCTATTTTCATGTATGCATCATGGATTCATTTCTTAATAACAATTTCTGTTGACAACGGTGGGGTGTTAAAAAAAAACTTAATTAATTAAAAGACATGGAAGACCCAACTTTTTCAAAAAGTAATCTCGTCAGTCATTAATTATGTACAATAAAGCGCATCAATTGAAATTTTTTTGTTTGGATAAAACGTTCTGAGTCATTTTTTTAACGTCCATTATAACATTATGACACGCCCATTTCCTTAGAAACGAAAAAAAAACACATTCGTGACAAGCAACATGGCTTTCACTGAGATGGAGGGTTTTAAACGTTTTAAGAGGGATTGTAAGGGTCTCTACTTCTGTAAACAAGTGCAACAAATTTGTACATAATTATGATTTTATCATGCTTATTGGAGTTACCATAACACAACGTATCGGTCGAACACATGCCAAAGTATCAGTCACATTATCCAGCGATGGGGTATACGATGAGAAACCGATGCGTATTTTGATGAAAATGGCGTGGTTGCCGGGCAGGCACCACTAGTGATCGGACGGTGACTGAGGCCATTTTGCGAATCGGTGGGGTCATCTGTAGGAAATAATTCGTAGTTAAAATTCTGCGATGTCTCCAACGATGCCTCACATCGCTCCTCATCGGCAACTCATCATTAACACGTCTTTCAAGGATCGGCCGATGTATGGCCGAGCATCGTCCAATTTCCGTTCAATCTGAGGTCATCGGGGGGTTGAGTGGTGTTCAACAGATTACGGCCGATCATCGGTCGATGTTCGACCAAACATTGGCCTGTAGTCGACCGATGTACAAATGATGTTCACCAATGTAAGAGCGATGAAATATACATCGGCAGATTATCCTGGAACATCGATTTATGATTAGCAATGCATCGCTGGGCTTTTGTAAGTCCGGCCGGCAACCACGTCATTTTTATCATAAAACGCATCGGTTGCCCATCGTATACCCATCGCTGGATAATGTAACTGATACTTTAAGGACTACTTGGCCGATGTGGACCGATGTTGGAGCATCGTTAACACCACAGATTACCACCGATTACCACCGGTCTACGGCTATCGGCCGGGAAATGTGACCTAGGCATTACTCTGTGTTTATATAGACCGTAAATGTGATTGGCTATTATATTTATGTAATACCTGTATTGCAGGTATTCTAATGAATCATTTGTCCGAGTTTTTCCTTTCTTAAGAAATTGGTTTCTCATTATATGACATTCAACTTCTAAAGATAACTCAAAACGTTCCATTTAAATGGAAAATTTTACCACTTCAATGCGCTTCATTGTACATGATTTCTTTAAGATTATTTCTTCAGCGCAATAGTTCTTAAAGCTGGACACTTCTCATAAATAGGCATCGTCAGAAGGGCGCATGTATATAAACCGGTCGATTTCATTACACTAGTACTCGATTGCACACTTGAACTCGTGACCAACATGTAGTATTCCTTTTCTGGTCTTAGATATTTTGCTTTTATACCATGTTTTTATGCGCTTTTTATGTTTCTTATTCATGATTTGAATTGTATTTTTCATGATACTGTTCTCCTATTTTGGGAAAAATTGCGTCAAATTTGAAAATTGCATAGCGACCGAGTAGCACGGCAGAGTGAAATGTACATCTGCACTCGTCGGACCTCTACAGCGACATATATACATTTTAGAGATCTGTAGATGATTTCGTGTTTTTGTAAAATACCTCACTTATTAGGACCAAAGAGAAAACTATTTAACACCTTGCGTTAGCGAAACTATGATTGGTTATAAATGATAAATAACCTTACCTCTACAAAAGGGAGGATGAAACTTTTCATCTGCACATCCTTCAGCATCACACTGTCCCTTAATATCACAATCATTCTTACAATTGTCACATGTAGTACAGTTTGCAGCAAATTTTCGACGAGGACAACCTGTAATTCATATTTTGCAGAATTTGTTTTTAGTGTATTGAATTTTTCCCTAAATCTTAAATCTTTAGATAGTCAATTGAAGCATCAAATTTGTTTTGTATTATATTTTTTTTTTTTTTGGGGGGGGGGGGGTAATCAAGTTTTCTTCTTTGTTGGGTTGTAATTTATTTATAACCAAGAAATAATTTATGTTTCGAAATCTTACCATAAATCTCTACTTCGCAGATTTCTAGAAAAACGCCATGATCCCCATCATATTGCTTATCTTTATAAATTTTTATGTATCTTGCTGTGCGAAAGCAGTTGACCTTGAGCACTGTGGGAAGTTCTCTATCTCCACTGTCTTGATAACATCTATGATTTTCACGAAATATAGAACTTTTGGAGGCAAAAATGGAAAAATCTCGACGCCTTTTAGTTCCCCATATCCCTGAAAGTGTAGACTCACAATGAAAAGAAAACTAAAACCTTGTTGAAAAGTACAAACATCAGTTCACACTTGAAGGTTACAGAACAATGACTTCTTTTGTGTAAATTTTTCAGAAATTTAATTTTATTTCCCTAAGACATTTATCAAGAATTGACAGTTTGTCTTTTTCATCTACAAAAATTTATCCACAAAGCACAGTATTGTTTTAATAACATATAATAGTTTCTCTTATAGCCAGCCTTTTTTCATTTATGCTTTTGTCTCAATCTGCATGTATTTTTACCGTCATTCCTATACCATATTCTAAGACTTCTTAAATTGACAATATTTCCAATATCTATCATTAACCACGCTTCCGATTGACTCTGTGCTGTGTGCATGCAATTTGTCAAGGACTGGTCATGATTTCCATCAATTGTTTTGGCTGCATATCCATGATCCAAAATTGAACTGCTGGTTGCTCTAGCTGTATAAACATCCAATAGCATTTCTAAAAAAAAAAAAAACAGAAACTAAGCTTATTTTATTCTTTACTTAATTTATAAAATGTAAATTTTTTTCAACTGAATGAGCACAGCCATTTTTCAAATACAATAAGAAGACACGCATTTCTGAGAAAAAAATCCCCCTCAAGGTCTTTTGTAAAAAGATAAAAAAAAATGGCAGGTCGTCATTGTTTGATGTGTTTATAATTTTGTTCATTCTGCGTTTACCCCTTTATCCCTAGGATACCATCCATGGGATATTTTATGATATCAAACAGTTGTGACGTCACAATGGATGGTGGAGTAAAATAAAGTGGACAGTATAGTATATCAAAATGATGTTTAAAAATGGAATTAAAAATATCTCCAATGATTTGTAGTTAGATAAATATGATTTTATCGGATTCGTTGTGTTTTTCCTTTTTATATATAAAAATTAACACACAACTAGTTTGATGAAAACCATATCTTACTACCGGTCCTTGGATATCCTAAATTAATCCTTAAGTAAAAAATTAAAATTTCTTATAAATACTTCCTGAAAACCAAAACAAAATTGAAAAGTGCTATTTCTTTACTATTTTGGAAGCAAGAAAGCCTAATATCATGGTCATGAAATACGAAAATGTTGTTGATTAATCATGCTGCTCAAGATACACACAGTGAAAATTTCCAACTGATCAACATGAAATGCTTTTAAGACAGTGGCTATATATAGCCACAGGCTTTTGCTGCTGGTCTGGGCTATGAATAAACAACAGTGTAAAACTAGCGGAATTTTTTGCAGAATCAAAATAAAGGTATACTTGTATCAATGTTTGAAAATAAAATGTCATTAGTTAACAAATACTTTCATGTTCTTTCAAAGACATTTCGTTAATGGACACAAAGCCAGATTCCTGATATTTGCCGATAACAATATTTCTCGCCACATAAATATTTGTTGAATTACGCCGAACTATAACTAACTCGTACATTAACCGATTCGTGTATTCGTATACAAACTACAGAAGTCAATGTGTACGCAATTTTTTTTCGCTTTTTCTCAGGTGTGCGAAAAGTATCTTCGTGCACACATTGTGTTAGTTAAAAATTACAATAATATTTAGTCAGACTATATTCGATGAAAAATATTTGTAGATCATTATTTCGCTTCCTTACTCCTAAATCAAATAATTGTTAACTATGAAACAACACACGCGCAGCTGTTTCTTAAATATCATTTTGTGGAATTTTAATATAATAAAACTTTAAAAGGTTTAGTCAGTTGTTTGTTTGAATTTCTAATATCTGTTCGAAAAACAAATATATGTATTTTAGGAAAGAAAAAAAAGATTACAACATCTTAACTAGTTAATAAAAGGGTTGTTGGAGGTATATACGAACACAAAAACGACTAAACGGATAATAATTTGTCAAAGCTTTAAATACAAAGACTTAAACGGACAAAAGATACCCATATATGTCATTCCTATTAGAAACGCTATCATGCCTCTAATAAACTTCCCCCTTTAAAAAGTGTACGATGAAATTTATTCAATATCATGTGCGATTCTCTCCCATTCTGGAAAGAGGCAAATATATATACTGACTCCGACAATGACTTGAAACGACGGAAAAAGAGAGACATATTTTGTTATTCTGTTTTTCTTTCTCTCTTTTTTTCTAGCAGTATACGAGGGTTGTCCGTTAAAAATCGTGTACAAAGAGATTTTCTCAAAAAGAAAATAATAATAATGATATAGTGAAAACTGTCTAATCCGACACCTGTGTAATCCGACACACTGTGAATTCTGACATTAAATTTTGTTTCCAATTTACTAGTTTCTTTACACTGTGTAATCCGACACTCTGTCTTTTCCCACACAAAATTTGTCTCCCAGTGTATGTCGGATTAGACAGGTTTCACTGTAATAATCATTAATCGGCGCCGTAAGATAAAAGTTTTAGCAACTATTTATCATATTTCAGTGTATCTGAATTTTTTTGATAAAATACAGACAAAAATTAATATTCATTTAACATGTTTTAATGTACATACATGTACGCAGGATAAAAAAAACGTTCTTTTAAAAATGATACACAAGTATTTTTTTCGAAATTAAAGTCTTAATTGATTTTGGTTAGTATTATCCGATTTTTTATTCACTATCTTTTTTGCATAATTTTTAAGTTTACCAAGCATCCAAAATGGGAAACTAGTAAACACAACTCGAAAAATGGCGACGTTCGATGACGTAAGTTTGCACTGAAAAGCGGTTGAGTTTTTTTTTTTTTTTTATTTTTAGTGTGCAAGGGAAAAGGGAGTTTTCTTAGCGAAATCGTTTTTTTTTTATCAAATCCACAGGTACAACAAACAGCTATAAAATAAAGAGTTGTCGTCAGTCAATATATAAGATAGCATATTTAGTCGAATGATAGTAAAAATATTGTCCATAACTTAGATACTAATAAATCTTTGCAAGGTCCAATTTGTGCGCGAGATTGGTTCCTGGTTGTTACTTGAAGAATTTAGGGAAACTCAACTACTAATGTGCATCTATGAAATGCTTTAATTTAAGTGGGAGTTATCAAACTTGATTTTAGCAAAGAGGAAACTGCTTTAGACGCTTTGACATTATCATCCTTGTGCCGTAAGGCGACACAGCACATTATATAAAATCTTATAATTTGCTAATTTATCTGAAGGAATCTATCCTTACGTCACGAATTCAACTCCCACTGCGGGACATGGAGAACGGCCATTAATTCAGATTGAGATCCCGCCCGCAGTAATTGAAAGACAAAAAATATTCCTTGCTGCTAAAATATTATTCTCGAAAGGGACGTTAAACAAACAAAATCATTCATGCCGCCGTCATTCAGTACTCACAGTACTTTGATTTTTTTATTGTACCTGATCGCACCTGTGATGTGATAGAGGCCCGTGTTTGCCCTGCTCCCTATTTGAATTGTTATCATGAAATTTTGAGTTTGAATACCGAATACCTTTCATTATCTTCATATTTCATTTTATCAATGACACATATAGTTCTCCGCATCTTTCTATAACTTCGGCGGAAGATTAAAAAAAAAAAATCCGGAAAATATATACTTTAAATCCTAAAACTTGAAGTGAAAAAAAATCTTGAAATATATTTTTTAATATTCTTTTCTTTAATATTTTCCAGCAAGTTTAGTATTTACATTTTCAGTTTCAAAATAGAACGTATACAAGACATAGAAAACAGCACATGTCATGCTGATAGACGAGAATTTAGTTTTCCTTGTATATCGAGAAATATTTAATAAATATACAAGTAAATATTCAACATGCTATTTAGCCATGGAACTTTGTATTTGTAGAAAAAAAATACATTAAATTCTTATTTTGTTAAAAGAAATTTAATTTCACAAATAATTTCAAAAACTTGCAAAACATTGAGTTCTTAAAATTCTATTGATGAAATATGAAAATAAGGAACAGTAATTATGCACAAAAGTTGATTTCAATACAAAACAAGAGCAGATCTCTTAAAACATAAGAATTGAGATCATGAGCAATAAAGGAGTAAGCATCCCCTGCCCAATGGTCACACCCGCTTATTGCTCTTTGCTATGATCAAGAAAACTGTAAATTGATGACTTTTAGCTAGATTGTTGATATTCTTCTTCCTCATCTTGTCTGTCATCAGCTTGCCTCGTTTTCCAAATTTTACTGAGGCCGAGCATGCTCTTGTAAATACATGTATAAATCGTCGACTGACATAATCCCTTTGAACCTATTATTTTAAATAACCCCAAAGCCTATCGTTTATTTGAAAAAAAAATCAAGAGAATGAAGTATCGATATGATCACAATACTTTCTGAAAAACAATGTACATTAATATTTTTTTTATATATAATACGTGCATGATTGCTTAATATGAAATTCATGATTCCGTGTTTCTTATTCGGTAAGTGATGCATGATTTATAAAAACACTAACTGGAACAAAATTTTCTAGTCTATATTAAAAGAATTATCAGTACTGACCACACTCTGCCAAAAAAATAGTATTTTTTACCATCTTAATCATATATTTTTAAAGTAGAAAGATACAAATTTACTGTGTCATTGTAATTTAATTAACCTTACTTTTTAAAATGATGCAGCTTTTTATTTGAGTGGGATTTGTGACCCTCCTTGGTTAATATAGGATCAAATTGTTTTCAAGTTGTTTTTGGTTCTTAGTCTTCCTTTTCTACAATTGTATGCTTTTTATTTCATTTAATTATGATAAAATAAAATTTATATATAGCAAAAAAAAATTAAATTGAATATCAAATTAATAAAGAATTTTAAAAATCGTTAAGAGTAATTCACTTACCATAAGAATATACCATTGAGAGAATCATTATCCAGATACTCAGTAGCATTTGTAAATAGAAATAAGAGTCCATCTTCTTCAACATCATAAACAAATATAACAATGAAAAATAATTTCAGCATATTTATATGTAAACAAATAGAACCAAAAACTGAAGATTTCAAAACCAAAAAAATATTATGGAGTGACGGTTGATTGTCAATTTCCTTTTGCAAACAAAGGAGCCTGCAAAAAGTAAATTGCTGTTAAAAGATACATGTTAAACTAATCTGAACAACGCTGATAAGATATATTTCCTGTGTGAGATGCTCTAGAAAAAAGATAAAATCAGTTTTGTCTGATCCAATTTGTTTTTACAAATCCAATTTCAATGACTTTATTTATTATTTCCTGGTTTCTAGTTAGCAACGATGACAAAAAACTTTACTTTACGGGGTACAGTAAAATATTTATCAAAAAAGAGAAAGTTTAAAAGCATAAATCGAAAACAGGGATATTGTCTTTTTCTTTATTTTAATACTTTTCATACATGACTAATTAATGAATATACAGCAAAACTCGTTTAGTACGAACACGGATATAGCGAATTTACAGATATAACGAAGTCATCTTGGATCCCCAGCTATATAAATTTAATGACTTTCTTATCTGGTTATAACGAATTACGAATATAGCGAAGTAATTTCATAGGTCCCTGTGACTTCGTTATAACCGAGTTTTACTGTATATAGCAAATAATAGTGATGTCTAGATTCACTGTTCAATAAGCTTCGTATATGGCTAGTGAACTTTAAAATCTTCTATACTCAACAAACACGGGGTGGAACTCTGTTACCTGAAAGAGGTCTGCATGACAGAGTTATGTTAATTAGATATCTTTCCAGAACTTTCAGTTGTCATTCACTTGATGGGATGGTGTAGTTTTATCCTGTGAGTGCCATATCCTATTTTATTATTTTTTGTTAAATTGCAAAATAAAAAGAAATAAATAATCCAAGTTATTATAATTATATAAAATTTCCTCAAAATTCAAAAGATTTAATATCATTCTTTCATAAAAAAAGGAGACCCTAAAACTTTACACAATTGTTTAAAGGAAATCAATAGACTATGAAATAGGTAATGTTTCTGTATCATTCTGAAGAAATTTTGAAGTGTTTCTATAATGCTTTAAAACAGAAAAACAACAGCTAGACAATAATCCTAAGAATGGAAGATATCTGAAATTACTGATTTACAATTTTGAAATAAATGTCAATATTTTCGGTAATTCCAAGTATTTTTTTTCAATTTTACTTACATGCAAAAAATGGGGTTTTAGCATTATAAGGCAACAAGCAAATAATTATATAACTGGCCCATTTCAAGAGCTCAAGGCAAGAAAAAATTGAAAATAACACGGATTGTCATTAAAATACAAGATTTTTTATTAATATTTCATGCTTATCAAACATTCGGGTACATGATATAAATTCAATGTTAGGACAATGAAAAAAAAAGATACCTTGTTGCGGATACAAAATAAATGATAACAAGCATAAAATAAAGAAAAAAGTAAACAAGAAACATTGTGGATAAAAAAAACTTATTGTCATATCTTTACTCATGAAACAGTGCTGCATGTCCTCACCAAATGGATTACATTTTAGTTTACAAATGATTGCACTATTTGCAAATTATTGCAATGTAAACACATCATTCTTTGAGTCTTTCAGAAAACATTTCTCTTATTTGAGGTCCGTGGGAGACGTGCCGTTTGCAATCAGTCCAGCTTTTCGTCTTTTGAATGAAAGAAGTTGTCTAACAGAGCTAAGCATTTGCCTCTGTATTGCAAGGAGTTGAGAAAATTCGCTTTCGTCACATTTGTCTCCAAGATATCCGGGTTCACAGAATCCTGAGCAAGATCCGGTCACGTGATGGCACGGTTCATCGTCTCTACAGTAACCACAACGTTGTTTACATTCCCTACCATACCAACCGTCATTGCAGGCTGAAATATAATTGAAATAAGAAAATAAGGAAAAAAAAACATTTGTTCAACGTCATTGGTTTTAGCCTACTCCTTTGAGCGAATCACGAAAAAAAAAAACAAATGCATACCATACAATTATGAACTCCTTTTGTTGTGTTGAATATGGTTTGTTATTCACCAGCAAAAATGTCAATATTGACCGAGGCGAAGCCATATTCAACACAAAAAAATGTCCATAATTGTTTTTTTATATATATATAATCCTGTGTTTGAATAAATTAGACAATGAAGACTGCATGACGACACCATTTTCATTTACGAAAAAATGTCATTGAAAATTACAATTTTCGCTATATGTAACATCCAAATGTTTGTTTAAAACCCTGTTATAGATATCTCTGACATTTTTCCTGCTCATATCTGGCTGCGACCGTTGCAACCGTTGTTAACGACGTTGTTTGAGATATTGATTGTGACGTCACAATGCCGCTGCACGTGCACTGACCCTCTGGTGATTACGGCCTCAAATCCGATGAATATGTAGTGTTATGAACTGTTTGCTCTTGTATAGAACATATGGGAACTATAAATATACTATATAATGATATATATTATATCTTAAACATGAAATTTTATTGGACATTAAAAATGATTTATGCTATTCTTTTCAAATCTCAAAGTAATTACTCGCGCCTATATGTTCTAAAGTCGGAGATTTAGGAGTTAATCTCTGTGTCGTGGGTTCAAATGTAATTTTGGGACGTGGAGACCGTTCCTTTGAATAAGACCATATAATCCGAGGCCTCGTCTCTCGGTAGGTGTTGGCAGGATAAAGACACTACGCTGCTTAATGGCCACGAAGGCCGTGTATAGGACAGAATTTGTAGCTCTCCATTGGCAAGTGGTGACGTCTCCATATGAGTGAAAAAATTTCGAGAGAATAAACACTAACAAGATCTTTAAAGTGATATTTTAAGATAAAGAAATATGGTGTCCTCTATGTTTGACATAAAATTTCTTTCTAACATTGAAATTATAATTGAAAATGGTACAAATTATTGTTTCCTTAGAACAAAGGTAAAGCTTTACATTTTCTTTGATACTATCTTACTTTTTAAAGTTTGCTTCATTTAACATTGTAAACACAATTTTTGTGTAATTACATGTAAACGCATTCAATTAAAAACAAAGAATTGAATAGCAAAGCATATATTATCAACGAAGATGGAAAGTGGTAAAAATGTCTTTC
This sequence comes from Saccostrea glomerata, assembly GCA_003671525.1. NCBI lineage: Eukaryota > Metazoa > Mollusca > Bivalvia > Ostreida > Ostreidae > Saccostrea > Saccostrea glomerata. The sequence goes on along the minus strand of PRKT01000358.1, from coordinate 233,753 downwards.
TCTATATATTAGCATATAATTTATTTGTCATTATTTTGCATTTGATCTATTTTTGGTTATACATGTGTAACAGAGTTTAAAGTGGCTATTTGTTGTAAATAGTGAGACCTTGCTCCTACTAGCACTAGCTAGTGGGTTAACCCTTTAGCTCAGTCGGTAGAGCGTTGGATTTTAAATCTGAGGGTTGTAGGTTCGAGCCACAGTGTGGACACCCCCTAGCTAATCGGTCATATTGGCACCCAACGTGGGACACGAACCCACGACCCCGAGATTAAGAGTCTCGTGCTCTAACGACTGAGCTGGCCGGGCTGGAGGGGACACCAGGGTCGTCTGGGTGAAAACCAGAAATCCTGGAAAAAAACAGAAAACCAGAGCCACAGTGTGGACACCCCCTAGCTTAGCGGTCATACATGTATGAGAAGGTATATTTTTTCAGGTATGTATAGTTTTTATGTTGATTTGACTGAATAAGTATAATATTCATATATGAATATGTATAATTATATATTAAAAGATGTACGTAGTATCATTCAATGTAGATTACAAAATTGAAATGATTGTCTCTCTACCTTCCAAAATTGTTGCCGAAAGATCTTTTCTATACACGTTTAATCGATTATTATCAAACGTCAAAAGATATGAGAAAAATTCAAACCTCTGTCGCATTTGTTATCTCCCGAATCAGTCCATCCTGGTGCACAATCAGGGCAGGCGCCAGTTATTGGATCACATATTGCATTATGCGCACAATGTCCACAAGTAGAGTTACAATTTCTTCCATAGCTACCGCTTCCGCATTCTGTATACGTCAAAATCACATTGACATTAGAAATAGAATAACATTATGTAAATTCTATATTTCATTCATAGAATACTAGTAACTCTTCCGCTTTCACGAACCAATATTTTTTTTAACCACAAAGATTGACACACGCTATACATATGCAAACATGGTAAATGCATAACTTCAATCTTTCTTAAGATAGTGAAGGAACATTTAGATGATAGTGGTGCAAAATTAAATGCCTTTATAAATTCACATTTATTTTATAAAATGCTTAGAGTCAAGAAATATCTTACTTGTTAAACACATTTCTCCCGCATATCCCGGTTCACATGATCCTGGACACGATCCATTGATGTGATTACACGGTTCATTGCCTTCACAATGTCCGCAGACCTCTTTGCAATCCTTTCCATAACTACCGGGATTACAAGCTGCAAAAAGATAATGTACAATTGAAAAACTCATTCCCATTCAAAATGCCTATTTCATAGTTTTAAAAGAATAAATATATATATGTGCTGTATGTACAATATTCATTTTCCAAATGAGTAAATTTGATTTATGATTAGAAAAATTCTATATCGAACACTTTTGATTGCAATATGAAATATTGACTTAAACTAGAACTTGAAAAAAAAAAGAATTAGATACTATAATATTGATATGAGAACAAAGTATAAAATTGCAAAGTTTTGTTGTTTACTTTATATAGGTTTTACCAAGAGATAAATAACAAAAATCGAAAACGAAGAAAATATTTTATTTCACAAAAAAGTACAAAAATTATCGAAAAAAAAATATTTAAACTTGGTCACATATAATAGCAATATTTCATCTCTGGACAGCCATTTTAACATTAGTTGAAGATGACATATTTTATATCTTTGGCACCCCTACAAAATAGAAATGATATATCAGAAAATACAGAAATTTAATATTTTTACGTTTATCATTTACTGCATAGAGGGAAATTTTTGCCCCCTTCTTTTTTCGTCCTTCTCGCCCTCTCCTTGATTAAGCGAATTTCAAACGGGGAGAATTGCAAAATTGATAACAAGTTCAAAAGGGCAAAAATAACACGGGACAAAATAACCCTAGCCTGTATACAGAAAATGCTAAAGAAAAAAACCCAGAAAGAAATAATATGCATTTTAGCAGACACTGATTTTTATCCATATTTATATCTATATTATATCTACATAACTTGTCATTTTCTATTAGAAATGCTCTAAACGGATGTGTTATGACTATTGTGAATGCTAATAGATTACTACATACTTTTGCATGATTCTAGATCTTTTACCACTTTCACAGTTAAAAGTTTTACAGGAAAACAGAGTCCTTCATCTGTTGCCTCGGAATACCCAACAGGATCATGCCATCCATCGTACATGTACGTGACGATTGATTAGATTCAGTCATGAACGTTTGACCTACAAAAAGGGAAACATTTGAATACCATTTAGATGAGTCTTACAAAAATTAAACTTTATCATTCATGATTGCCGATATATGTACCTAGGGTTCATATTTATTGCAAATTATAGGAAATGGAATTTAAATTAAAAAATGGCCCATGAATGATAATATGTATACTCTTTGAAAATCAATTTTATAGTGTGCATTATATATATAACGCGTACGAATTTCTGTACGTTTTGCTTCCTACATTTAGATCTTCAATAAAACAAATCTTCACAAATTACTATTTTTTTATTATAGATTTACTGAGACACAGAAAAAGTTTAACACTTATATTTACTTCATTTTTAGAAAAATATTGATATTTTTAGAATTACAGACTTCCTACAATGAGAAATTATAGGAATCAGATTAATGCTCGTTTAAATAAATGCTTATATCTAAATATTGTGCTCCGCCAAGTGCATTACATAATGAATAAAGAATATAACGTTGTTGTTTTTTTTTAAATTGAGCTTGTTTTAGAATTTTTACAGACATACCTCGATATTGCCTTTACATCTCAAACGATATTCCCATCAAAATGCCATGAAGCTTTGTAATTTGTCGGTCTGTAATGCTTATGTTATTCTATTCAAAAGGATTTTTTACTTTGGAGGAAAATGAAGGAGAAAATTTTATAAGAGGGACAAAATTATCTTAACTAGATAATGTTACTTGTTTTAAGAAGCCACAATTACAGCCAGCCAATGAAAATCATAATTTATAAATGTAGGCAATAAGGAAGTCAAGAACATTAATGTGATTAATGTAGAACACTTGATAGTTATGAGAGTGTTTCCTAAAAAAAAAAAAGAAATAAAGCTTAACTTCACTGGTGTTTTTAAGTACCTCTTAGTTGAAACTTTATGAGAGGAAATGTCTTTAGATCACAAGATGTAGTACAAATGTACTAGTGTGACCCGCCTTTAATCAGTGTGTTTTATATTATTTTATGAAAAACAAAGATCAATATCTAAAATTTACCTAGTATAATCCCTAAGAATTAAACGATGCTTCAGTAAATTTTGTCATAATTAACAATTCACATGTGCAATTCCTTGGAGACCAGGTCTATGGGTAGTGATTGAGCCTCGTTTATGACAGACTTTTTTGTATTCATATGAAGTAGACTTTAATGTTGATTGCATTTCTACCGTATGAAATATATCCCAATATATACCTCTCAACTCTAAAAAATAGACAAATCAGAATCTGATACATGTGTTTGGTTATTTTACTAAATACATGTATGATTGACTGATTGTTTATTGTTTAACGTCCCTTTCGAGAACTTTTTCACTCAGATAGAGACCCCACAACTTCCTTGTAGAAGGCTAAAAATTTGTCCTCGACACTCGGAGCCATTTAGCGGGGATGGATCTTTTTTTTTTGTGCCAGCACATACTGCGTTTAAACGGTCTCATCCGAAGGACTTGTCTCCACATCCAACAGTTGGATTCGAACCCGCGACTTAAGGATTGACTCCACACATCGCGGCTCAAGAGCTGACGTGTGGCCAAAATCATGCTTTGCATCAATTTAATTTGGCAAAAGAAAGCTTCCACGTATATTTAAAAAAAAAAATGCCCTCCTTTTTATTTATTTCATACTAATATCAATAGTTTTTGGCTAAAATCGGCATTAAAATAGATGAAAAATAAACAGACCATGCCCTTGTACATGTACTAACTGATTTTAGTTATCTCAAATTCCTTATACATATATGAAAAAAAACATTGAATTCTTTTCATTTCTTTTGAAAGATAATGATATTCCAATAGCGTGGACGGATTTATTGGGTATTAAAACAGAAAACAACATAAATAACAAAGTACAGTAGTCACTTGTATTCAATGTATCCGATAACATTTATAGTCTTCATCAGCAGAAAAGATAGAAATGGATTTAACGCTCTGAGCGTCCAAATTATTACTAGGACTACTGTTATTAAGATAATGGGGAAGAAAATGTGTAAACCATTAGCTAACGTTAACATTTTCGTCCATTTTCTTTTGATTTTAATCGAAATATATTATCAATATGAAGTCGAACGCTTACTTGCGTTTTTGATACAAACTGTGAAGACATTATTTACACAAGGAACTTCTACTGATTTTTGGACTAGCCCGATCATGACAAGAAGTTCAGGAAGGTCGTAAAATCTGTTTCACTGGAGAAGCTTACCTTTCTATGGTATCGGATTACACCGCTGATGTTTTAAAAGCCCGTATCTGCTCTTTTACTACTCTTCATTGTATTGCTTCAATTGAGTTTTGAGCTTTGTTACCGTCCGTCATGTTATCCCCATATGTTATCAAATTTAGGTGATGCATTAGTATCTTTTTATGCGCCCTGATCGAAAGATCCAAGGCGTATATTGTTTTCGTTCTGTCTGTCTGTCTGTCTGTTTGGCTGTTTGTCTGTTTATCTGTTTGTTTGTCTGCAACCTTTAACCTTCGCTATAACGTTTGAACCATAAACGATAGAGACTTCATATTTGGTATGCATACTCCACTAATTTAGCTCCTTCAAATGACACCAAGATCAATGACCTTGTGACCTTGACTGTGACCTATATGCTAAAAATAGTTTTTTTCTGCAAAGTTTAACCTTCGCTATAGCTTTTGAACCATAAAAGATAGAGACTTCATATTTGGTATGTATACTCCACTAATTTAGCTCTTTCAAATAACACCAAGGTTAATGACCTTGTGACCTTGACTGTGTCATTTATGCTAAAAATAGATTTTTTGAACATTCACTATAACTTTCCAACAATGAAACATAGAGACATCATATTTTGTATGCATACTCCACTAATTAAGTTCTTTCAATGACACCAAGATCAAGGACTTTGTGACCTTGACTGTGACCTTTATGCTAAAAAATATGTTTTAACTTTGTTGCCGCGGGGCGCATAGTGTTTCAGAAACACATCTTGTTTTCTCATGTTTTGTTGATATCTTTCTATATTACTATGAATGATGGTCATGTTTGAAAAAGAATGGAGAGGGAATGAATGGGGTGATAAAGATAAGTTTCAAAATGTGAACACGATTCAAAATTAAAGTGCACGCAAAATAAAATGAGTCAACATAGATTTATTTATTCCAACTTTACTCTTTACCTTTTCATTATGATAAAATTTAGACATTGAATGTATTCAAAATATCCGGATTAAATAATTTGAGTAGAGGAATCTCTGGCTTCTGAAAACAATCTAACACAGAAGGGGGCGTTAACCGTCGACCCGCTCTCCAGGTGAATGAACATTACGAGATATGCGGAAATAGCAGGTCAACAAATGTAGGACACCAAATCGCTTTAACAGCCTTTGTACTCCTTCCTGCATGGATTTTTTTATGTAAGTACATTCTATATATGTAACCTTTTTCTATATTATCAGTAAGATTGGTATTTATGAGGAAAGGTAGCTCAAATAATTTTCGTCAAAATATACGTAGTCCATTCAAGCATTGAATTATAATATTTTTTGTTTGTGAAAGGGCAAATAATGTAACGATACAGTTTGAATGTTAAATATCAAAGGTTGTTTTAGCTTTAGATAACAGGTGGATCAAAAATTACCCTTAAAGGGAAGGAGGCAACTTTTGAAAAAAAGCAAATGTCATTTTTATCCTTTTAAGTATAATTCTTACATTTTTCACCATTAATTAGTAATCAAAATATATTGTGAAATCATAAATTTTCTTGGGGACTTAATTACGTTGTTTATAAAGCATGGATAGACTGATAAATTTATTATCACTACGTTATTTAAATTTTCACATGTATTGCTATTAAAATTTTTAAAGCACGAAATTATGTACCCACAAAAAAATACGTTTTTTTCTTAAACCTTGAAAATTACCCTAAGAAAATATCTGATTTTTGATCGTTGTTTTCAAAATTCTAACGTGTTTAAATTATATTTAGCAGGATATATTTTTTTTTATTGATTTTTCAAGTGAGAGGAAGGGGATAATAGCGATATCAGTGATCAGGGGCAAAAGACTTAAAAGGAAATATATGAAGCTGACAAAAAGTAATGAAATTCATAAGTTCATTCAAACAATAAGAATCACCAGTAAAGCAAAAACTTAACTTCTACAGATGAGCACCAGTGGTTGAATCAGTGCCAAGGAGGAGTGAACATCCCTTACGGTGAGGCACACATTCCATTGTCTCTTGTTCTTCTAGTTTAATAGAATAAGAAGAAATCTTTCTTATCTCATTTATTGATCAAAATGTGAGTGAACATCCCCTTCCCTGGGACACATATACTGTTGTCTCTTGTTCTTCTAATTCAATTAAAAAAAATATGGAAGAATTACTTCAATGAAGAATAATGAATTTGAGACAACCATGAGATTTTTACATATTTAATTGCAGAAAAGGCTTAGTGTTTCGTCCAAAGAGTTATAACAAATAGCAAGAAACATTGTAATAAAACACATATATGTATAAGTTATAAAATATTTTCAAGATATTTTTGTAGCTTATGTGTTAAAAGATAATTTTTTTCAATCAAATCAAATCATTGCAGGCAAGCAAATAATGATGTTTATTTTAATTTTTTGTTTTGTTTTACAGAATGATCATTGTAAATATTTACCATTATTTCATCACTTTATACTTACAAGTCCTTCTTGTAGACAACAAGGGTCGCCCGGTAAAATCGTGGGAAAAAAGTTATCATCCATATACGCGTGTTACAATGCATAACATAAAATCTCATAATTTGTTTATATAACGCAGATTTGAATTCTAACTTAGGTGTATATATTGATGAAAAATTATTCCAAAGAGTAGTGGAAAATTTACAACGCAATGATGATTATTGTTTACTCCAGAAATCTTGTCCATGATTTTACCGGACGACCGATGATATTTACCTTTTATCTTTTAGCCATATGTTTACATGTAGTTTGGGGCAGTGGTTGCTGTTTATATGTACAATTATTTGAATGAGATGAATGACTCAGAGGACGAAAGTGTTCTGGGCGGTATATACAACTACTTCACAGGTAAGAATCGTTTTCTTTGACTGGTCACCAGAGGATACTCCCTCCTCTATGGCGTCTGATCCCAATTATTATGTTTTGGTGGTCAATATTTGTTCTGCTCATGTTTTGGATTGTTAAATAAGCTTCAGAGCTTGACAACTGCTCGTTATCTCCATGTATTTCGTTTTTCCAATGAAATTCGCAGTACAAACCAAACACAACAATGCCCAGAGGATTTCTATATCTAGATCTACCTTATATTTTTAAACATATATTTAAAGGGAAAGTAAAGAAAGTGGCGGACTACTTCGTTGAGCTGGGTTCCTGGATTCTGTACATCTATCTGGCCATTCTGTTTTGCCTTGGCACTTGCGCTTTTGTCATTGAATTTAGGTGGAACATGTTTTGGATGTTAAATGTCTATTTGCTGTACTACCATATACAACAAGAACTTGAAAAATATGATTTGAAGGATCAGGATGGAGAAAATACAGAGATAAACAGTCATTACAGCTACATTATAGGTATGAATCATTTTTATGTATTCTTTTCGCTTACATAGGTTAACAACTTAATTTTAGTTGTAACACGTACATCATTTGTTTGGATAGAAGCTTTTATCCATTGTATAAAATAACTTGCTTATGTCACAATGAGGTACGTCAAAAATGTATTACTCCGCTTGACGTTACTTTTAAGATATGCTTAATTTGAAGCCCTTATTCAGAGGAAAAATTGTCGTATTGTTTACATTAAATTAAATGATTACAAATGAAGTTAATATCAACTTATATTATGTTATACGATATAACATAACTTCGGTCAGTTCAGGCTTTTTTAAAAACCGCGTCGCGGTTTATAAAGCGTAAACTGGTTAATACTGCCATACGCTTTGCTTGTTTTCAATCTTACTTTTATAATTTATACTATCTGTTAATTTTGTAAAAAAATAATTTGATATGCTAACACTTTTAAACTATAATACCTTTCTTTTTCTCAATATATTTCATCACCAACGAAACCCTTATATTTCCCCCGTTTTTTTTTATCAAATATAATTTATTAAAAATCTATACTTATTTTTTTGGTGAACTAATCATTTTGTTAGTGGGAGCCGGATCAGCTGGGTGTGTTCTGGCTAAAAGACTTTCGGAAGATCTAGGATCCTCGGTGTTTATTGTAGAGGCGGGAGGTTCCGAGGACGAACATGAAATGATGAAGGTCCCATCCATGTCAAGAGTCTTGCAAACGACAAAATATGACTGGAATTTCAGGACAGTTCCTCAAAAGTTTAGATGCCATAATAAGGAAGATAGGGTATCAAAATGATAAAGCGGTGATATTTATTTTTTAATGTTTTTGAACTAATAAAAAAGTTTTGTCTTTTATGAGGAGCATAATACGAGGTGTTTTTATACGGAATTCGGGATTTTTATTAGTTTTTTGTAATTATGCTCGCAAAAAATTTGCTAGACAGCAATGCAAATATAGATTGATAGAGACCTGTAGTTTGTTCCATGTGGGAAATCACCGAGGGAGAGGCATTAAAAAAGAAATTCTGGGCACACCAAATCTGTGCTACACGGATACTATTTTTCATTCTATTCATATAATATCACATTTAAATCTATAGTACAGATATCGCGTCCTAGCCGATATGGGTTAATTAATACGTGTACATGTTTGGAAACATCCCGGTATTTTAATGGTCACGTATTTTAATCATTGCTAAAGGACAGCAAATAGTTTATAGTTTATTTCGAAAAAGTATTCTTACTGAACCATCTAGTTATTTCTTTCTTTGAAATCTACTTTTAGAAATGCACGTGGCCAAGAGGGCGTGTCCTCGGAGGTACAAATTCAATAAACTTTATGCAGTACATAAGAGGAAGTCGACATGACTTTGATAACTGGGCCAGGGAGGGTGCAGATGGATGGAGTTACAAAGATGTTCTTCCGTATTTCATCAAGTCTGAGGATATGCAAATACCAAGTCTGCGATATTCACGTAAATTAATTTCTAATTGTTTTCTATATTTCTAAGAAAATATCTCGATTTAAACATGTTAAAGGCAGATTCCTAAGGTAATCATTAACTTTGATGTTGATTTGCATAAATTCTTCGCATTAAGAACACATTTTATATTTATTTGTGAATCTATACAGAGTATCGTGGAATTGGCGGTCCTCTTACTATAAATGAAGGAACAGCCACAAGTCTCAGCGACAATGTGTATAGAAGGGGAATGGAGGAAATGGGATAAAGACTGGTAGATTGTAATGGAAGGACGCAAATAGGTTACATACTTACCTTTCTCTCTCTCTCTCTCTCTTTCTCTCTCTCTTGGAGAGAGAGTTTACAAACACGTGCAGGAGTGCCCTTTCCAAAGATCAAATAAAACAATTAATTTTCAATTCTTACATTTGTCTTTTTTTAATCAACACAAGGCTTTTGTTTTGGACAAGAGACTGTGAGAAATGGAGAAAGATGGAGTACAGCCAAGGCTTTCTTACGACCCGCCATGAACCGTCCAAATCTTCACGTGGTAACAGACGCATATGTTACAAAGGTATATAAAAATTCAAAATATCCTTTTATATACCAAATAATCTTTTTTAAAATCATTGTGTGAGAATAAACAAAGATATTAGAAAAATGGGTGGTTTCATGCGTAGTATACATGTATGATATGGTTTTTTTTTTTATTTTTACCTCGTTTTGGATTTATTGACTTGTTTTTCTTTTTAAAAAAACTCAAGCAAATCTCTGCATTTTTTTATTTCCTTGCACTATTCACTATATCTATCACGTTATTATTCAGCGTTATATTGTATACTTGTTTACTCAGTAGACTAAGTATGCTCATGATCATTAGTGGCAAATTGAATCAAAAGAACGCAGTTAAATGCCAACTGCTCTGTTAATTTTAGTAAGATGACGAATTCTTCTAAAAAGCTTGTCTTCATTAAAAAAAGGAGTAAATAATTAACTACAAACTCGAAATGGTTGAGTTTTAAGATTTTACACGTTCACACAATCAAAAGATAAGAAGTTTTTGCCAACAAAATACTGCTCAATTTATATTCAGATATTAATAAAAAATAGGAAGGCAGTGGGAATATCCATGGTGACAAACTTTGAAAAATACGATATAAAGGCAGAGAAAGAAGTCATAATTTCTGCTGGAGCCATTAACTCGCCCAAAATTCTGATGTTATCTGGAATTGGACCTGCAGAGCAACTGGAATCAATCGGCGTAATATGAAATTATTTACAGATATTCTGAATTCCTTGCTACTTACATGTGTATATTATATTACGTTAATCCAGATTTTAAGCAGATAAACTTCAGAATTTACATAAAGACCCAGCTTTGTACGAAAAATAATATATCAGAAAAAATACCTTCAGCTTTTCTCGAAAGAAAAGACTTCATGGTGAAATAGACCCTATTTTGATATAAGAATTAAATATAGTGTTATAGAGATTGGCATTTAGGTATTCGGAAAGATGCATTTGATTAAAAGATCTATCTCTAATATATTTTTCTGAGATCTAAAAAAAAAATAATAGAAGCAAACATGTAATTCTCGAAAATGAATTACTCGCTTAAATTTTTATTGTGCTAAAATCCATAAAAATTCTCTTAATCAATCTTCCAATCTCGAGTTATCATTCTCTCGATATTACACTAAGGAGCCATTTCGCCATATTAAGTACTTGGGAAAAATAAGGAATTTCCAGTATGTTTTCTGTCCCCCTATCTAACATTGATATTTTATATATCACGCATTCTCAATTTATAGTACCAAATCGATTTTGGGAAAAGTCAAAAAAAATTGTGAACTGAAATTAATACTTTTTTACGTCATTTGAAACATGAAAGTGTATAGTTATTAAAAATCACAATTTGATTTACATACTTCATTGCTGTGTTTTGTTGACCTCCTTCGAAATAAAAGCGGTTGGAGGACTAATTTTACACCAAGATATTTACGTGATGTTGAAAATCCATATTTGGAAACGAAAGAATTTTTTTTTGAAAAATACAAAATTAAGATAATACACATCAAATTTTGTTAACTATAAACATTTATAAAACCGTTTAAGCACATTTGTAAAAGGGGTGTGGAATCTTTTCATTTATCACTAAAAACAAAACACACATAATTTTCCTTTAAATGATTTTATTTTCTTTTTATTTTAACAATTATTTATCAAATCCGATGATAAGCTTAATACATGTAATGACAATATTCCCAAAAGTGTTACATTAATTGATTCTTTATTAATCTGCTCAGAGAAACGCACATTATTTAGAATATAAGAAGGTTAAATATTACGCCATTACCTGATTACGAAGACTAAGTGTTTGTTAAATATCACGTAAATATCGCACATAGATATCATACAAAAATAAAAGTATATTCGGAGAAAAAATAATTATTATATTTAAAATTATTGAATTTTATGAATTTCCTATCTGTGTTCTTTACAAAGGGTAAAATTGAAAATTCAAGTTATGATTTATCTTAAGAGGAATAATTAATTTATACCCCCCCCCTTCCACCGTTTAATCTGTTGATTTTCAATGCCAACTACTTTCAGTACCAATCATTATACTACCTTTTCTGTACATAACTATTAGTGGGGGAGGGGGTCAACCGGCCTTTCACTGAACATTTCCTATAGTTGAAGCAAGGTTGGAGAATAAAAGGGGGTAGGCCCACCCTGTCCCCCTCCTGTTGCTACGTGTCTGAAATGCTTGATTGTTTGTGAAAAACTTTGTCGTTATATAAATCTCAAAAACCAAACCAGAGATCCCCCATCACTCTTAAAAAGTTTTATAAATAATTACAGTTGCATATCACATGGGCTCTATTGAGCAATATACATTCTACGTTCATATAACGTAAATTGAATTTTCAGTTCCATTAAAGCATAGACACATACCTTCTAAGTTCTATTTCTAAGCAACAATTTAAATGGGAAAAATTAGGTGCACAATTAAATACATGTTAATACATGTATTTCTTGCAAAGCAACAAACATTGCAATAGATTCAATTTCAACCAGTTTCTTAACACCCAACTCCCACAGCCGTCTTATTTTTTTTACCCGATGTAGTTGTCCCCCCCCCCCCCCCCCTCCACTCGCTGCGTGCAGCGCAGCGCCTATTTTCTGGAATTATATTTCCTACAAAAATGATATTTTTTCTTCAAAATGTTTGGCTTGGTATACAATTGAGGTGTATAACCATTTTTTAAGTTGACGATACACTATCAGTTCAAACAAGCAGCAAAATACAGATTTGAAGAAAGTTTTGTTGCAGATTTACGTTCCGAGTGATAGCGTGCATTACACTTGAAACTATGCAGTATTAACCAATTGCTCAAAATGGAAACATTCGATCATTAAACCGCAATTCTACTTGTGAATATAATATTATGTCAATTAATTTTCAAATCAAACGGGTTCACAATTTATTGAGTAAAAATGTTCACCTATAGATGTGCGCTTCCATTTGCATTTCTGCACTCTTGTTACAAAAAAAAAAAATTCCACTTGAAGAAACTGTGTATATTTTTTCATGTTCTAAGTACTTATATCATAAAGATTCACTCGCAAATCGGTTCAAACAGCTTAAGAAATTAATACTTATTTACTATAAAACATGGTAACGTAAATATGGGTAACGTAAATATCGGTAACGTAAATATGTTTCTGAGATTTATCGTAACTTTTAATGCCATTGTTTAATTATTCCACTGTTAATTAAAGGCATATTCTAGTGCTTGAGTGTAAGGCAATTTGACCCATAGGAAACAGTGTAGTTCTCTTACTTAATTTGCGAATAAAAACTAACACGTAAATATCTATGATATTTTTAACCATTGGACTCATAAGAAAAGAGGGGCTATTTTTCATAAATACAGATAAACAGTGTCTTTTTTACCATTCCATACAATAGAAAGGGTGTTCATGATGTTAAAAAGTTACAACTTGATCCTGTTGAGTCAGTTCAGCAATCCTTCCAGTCCTTTTGAATTTCCAAATAGAAAAGTAATAATTTTGCGGTGACATCAAAATTTTATAAATATATTAATTTTTTTTTAAATTTGTGACACGCATATTTGTGAGGGGTGTGATATTCTGCTATAAAATGTGATTTTCTCCTAAGACAGTCATTCAAGTTACAACAAACAATTGTTGTATTTTAATCTACAACCAACAATGGTTCACATGACTGGCAGAAAATAAGATTTATTTGAATTATTATATTACTTAAAACGCGGTATATTATTTAAAGCGAATTGAGACTATAAATTGAGAAGGCGTGATATATATATATATATAAATTTCTTTGAATCACAAGCAGCTAAGTATTAAGGAAAAACATAAAATTGTAGTCTATTTACTTTTGCTAAATTATAAGTATAGATTATATAAGGTAATTTATCATTTTAAATACCATCAAATCACTAAATTTCGTGGTCTTTTAATTTTCGTGGTTTTCAAGGTATGAAGAGACACCGCGAAATGCAATTTTCACATCTATTACTATTGAACCTCTTTTTGAACCATGAAATCAAATCCGCATGAACGAATATATTTTCCTCAAACCACGAAAATTTACCCCCTCGAAAATACGTGATTTTACAGTATTATAAAGTTTATACCCTCTTCACAGATCCCTTTAGTTGCCGATTTACCTGTAGGAGAGAACTTGGAGGATCACATTAATGTACATCTTTCCTTCAGAGACAACACAAGTTCAGCGTACATGTACAACCAGTCACCATTTCATTCTTTTGAGTACGGCTTATCAAAATCAGGTACTTTTATTTTTAAAAAAAATGTATTTTAAGTGCTTTAAAATGTGATGATTTATAGCACTGGGATCTGCATTTGCAATGTCCCAGAGATTTTTTTTTTTGAGTGAGAGTAACTGTAAACTAAATTAAATACCCCCTGTAAAAAAGATATATTAAAAAAATTTGGGTTATTTCAATCAATTTCGACAATTTAATCAAATTGTATCAACTTTAAACAAAAGTAGAAGTATGTAATTGTAAGAAATCAAGTGTGGATTGAGAGAAAGTTGACGAGACAAAAATCATTCGAAACACAAATAGCTCTTCATTTGTTTCATTCAATAATCAATTTTTAATTTACGTTAATATTAACTTACACACATATTGAAATGCCATGTCCGTATTCCAAATGTCCCCATGCGCTTTAAGGATTTCTCATGCTTCAAGCTTCAAGTATAAAACGTTTTGTAGCCTAATGGATATAATCATTTTTTGGGGGGGTGGCCTAAAAGGTAGTTGACAGTGTTTAGAAGAGTGGTCTTATTAATTTGTCTTTCATGTTTAACAAGGAGATGCAAATAAATCGGAATTAAGTTTTGTAAATTGACAATCATTGAGCCCTTATGGACTCTAACATAGCTCCACATGATAAAAATGATTTCGATAATTCGTCCACGATGAAGTCCAGTGTTATGCTCTTGAAAATTGTTTTCACTGACAGTCTTTAAGGTACAAAATGGCTGCATATTTCATCGATGTAACTTGTGATTTTAAATTTCCATCAATATCATTAAGATAAGTACTTCTTTTAGAAGGTGTAGCGATCATATTACAACAAAAACGTTTGATTTAATTGTTTAACGTTCCATTTGAGAATTGTTCATTTATATAGAGACCTCACCATACTGTAAACGTATTACATTTAGAGGTGTATTCTTTTAAGCTATTGTGGCGGAAAGCAGAATCCGCCCATTCAAGTGCATCGCTAAATGTCTTGTTTATTAACTTTTCTAACTAGACAAGTCAGACGGCGCTATATAAAATCTACGCTAACTTGTTTAAAATTTAATTTCCGCCAAATGTCGTACAGACCAAATGTAATACATTTACAGTATTCAGGTGAAAGGCTTATAATTTAAACTTTTACTCGGAACTCGGGGCCTTTTCCAGGGAGGGATTTTCATTCTACCAGCACCTGCCGTGACATGTGACTTCGGGTTTGTAAGGTATCTTCCGAAGGACCTGCAACATTCATTTAAGAATGCCGAACGCATGGCGAAGCATCAACTGTTATCCTGTTGACTTAGGTCAGTAACGGCCAATGTTCGAACATACAACCGTATTATCACTACCTTGTTGACTTACGTCAGCAACGGCCAAGATTCGAACATACAACCGTCTTATCACGGAACGAGCGTTCTCCCGACTGAGTAACATGTACCGTGACAGATCAGAAGCCTTAGAAAAGCACTTTAAAGGTCGACGCTACGCACGTACGTTATCATCAAAGAGGCAAATATTCAAACTGCCTGAAATAGAGGATCAATCGCGGATCCTCTGATTTCAAATCAGGTGTCGACTATATATCGAGAAATACACATCGATGAAGCTCCTTGTTGCTGAATTTCTTTGATAAACGTTACTGGAATATTCAAGGTTTCTCATTGTTTGGTCTGTGATAGGTACTCCAGTACCATGGTTCAGTTAAATTTTGAAATATCCTTAGGATGAACAGCGTGTTTTTAAAGAAAATATACGAGTAATATCGTCTCATTGATGAATTTTACTTTAGATGCCTTGAGCCATACCTGTAACAAATGACAGATTTGTGAACTCTGTATTTTACTATAAACTTATTATGCTTATAAACATTATGTTCTAACATAATGTTTGAGTAATTTAGATGGTGATGATCCTGCTTTCTGCATATTAAATTTGATCACCAAATTTTACCACAGAAGACAAAACGAAGATCGCTTACCCGTGCTGACATTGAAGCTCTGGACCAATACGTGCATTATTGATTTCAATTCTTTTACTACGCAAGGGGGTTTTGAAAAGTGACTTGACATGATATACTCTGTTCAGAAACAAGCTGAACTGACTAACCTTTTAATGAAAAGAGTTTCATTTTTTCTTTATTTTATAACATTTTTATTCATTGGTCAGTAGAGCGGTCGCTACGTGATCGGTAGATCGTGGGTTCGAATCTCGGCCGCGACGGACCAAAATGGGTAGCAACTGTGCCTTTGTCATGTGTTTGGCACTTAAAGTGAAAGTTGTGGGTGTTTCAGATAAGACCTTAAACACATAGTCCTGTGTCACGGCAGGCGTTGGCACGATTAAGATCCTTCACTGCTAGATGGCCTCGATTGACGAGTAAATATCAACATTTGAAGCCCTTTATCGGTACCTGGTGACGTTTCCAAATGAGTGAAAAACTCTTGAATGGGATGTACAACAACAAACAATCAATCAATCAATCAATCTTTTCAGTGTCGTTTATGATGATTTAGGTTAGGTACATTTTAACCTCATTTTGCTCCTTCTTTACATTGGATCAGTAAAGATTTGTTGTTCTATTGTGTTATATAAATATTTCATAGGTCCTTTGAGCAAAACACACCAAGAGGGAAATGCATTTCTCAATGATGATGACAACTTGATTCCATACTTACAACTTTCATTTAACAGTGTTTCAGGAATATCTCCTTTTAACGATCTGCTAACTGAAATTTTCAAGGTTTGTTTTTTGAATTCTGGTATCTTTTCCATAGAAACATTTCTGAAAAAAATGAGTTAGACTCCAAAAGGATTCTCTTCACCCAAAATATTACTGGCTGATTGTTTTTTTTTTTCATTTCTTTTTTTTCCTTACTTTATCTATTGAATTTATTTATTTATTTTGATCTTAAAATTTTGATTTCTTTGAATCAGGCATGTATAAGTATTAAAATTGGATAGAACATTGAAAATCTCCTTAACTTTAATGCATACCGAAAATATTCCATAAATGATCCATGATTATAGTTAATGCATTCTTTTCCTTTTAAGTGTCTAGGTCAAGATGCTACTTGTACAATGTATTTTTTAGATGGATAGAAACTAGGCAGTCCTCATATCGATTCACATATTCTCAGATCTCATACTTTACAGCAGAGTGGCAGCAACAATCCACATGGCTCATTTCTGGTACAATGTATACTCCTTCATCCAAAAAGTAGAAGGAAAATTCAACTTCAGAGTAGTGATCCGTTTGATCCGCCCCGTATAGACCCCAATTATTTAGATCATCCATATGATATGAAAATACTATTGAAAGGTAAATTTCAAGACTTTATTGTAATAAATACAAAATACAACTAACCAAAAAAACTTCTGTTTTCAATTGATTTGTATGACTTGTTTATATGATTAATGATATAATAAGTTTATGAATATGAGTTGTTCTACATACTTGCTTGTCTATAAATAACCCGTTTATTCGGAAAAATGTATTCACTGCAAATAATTTGTATAGGGTATATGTATAATTACTCCTGTAAGAATTTCATTTTTCGACGTATCTGACGAAGATATACACTTTTAAGCATATTTACATATACACGTAGTTAGGTGCCTTTGAAAGTCTCTGCAGTACTTATACACAAAAGGAAACATCGTATGCTTAATTGTTCAACAATTTCATGATGTTTTATGGAACAAAAATTTCTCTGAGGTATTTGAGGAATCAAAACGACCAGTAACTTTCTTCATTATTAATTTAACAATCATCGTTTGTCATATATTCTTGAAAGAACATTTCGAGGCCTGATTGTGATTGTATTGCTCAATCAAATAATGAACGGTTTCTCAAATGCCTTTTAACACCGTTAGTTCCCATTTAAAAAGAATGGTTCTACAGAACGTTATATCATACTGTAGGGATAAGGCAGTTATTAAGGTTAGCCAATACAACAGCATTCAGATCCGTTGGAGCATCACCATTAGACCCCTATGATGAAAACCATTTCCTTTACTGCAAACATTTTCCATACGAATCGGATGATTACTGGAGATGTAGACTGGCTCTCAACTTCTTAAATATGCATCACACAACCTCCACGTGTAGAATGGGGGCAGCTAACGATAAAACAGCGGTTGTGGATCCACAACTAAGGTCTGTGATTTTTCAAAATGGCAGCTCTTCTGAAATCTACGTAGGGATAATCCTGGCTCTTCAATATTGTTGTCTAATATAAGTTTATAAATGCAATCTGTTCATAGAAAAAGATCAAATTACTTTACTTCTTTTTAAACAATATTTTATGCATACAGAGTTAAGGGAGTAAGCCACCTGAGGGTAGTCGACGCTTCCGTCATGCGCCATGTTACTTCTGGAAATACAAACGCTCCCACGATTATGATTGCAGAGAAAGCCGCAGACATGATTCGGAGAAATGATAGTGTGAAACCAATCCGGAAAAGGCTGCAGAATTATAGAACATCATTAAGAGAGATGGAAAAAGGATAATCATCGAAATAATCAAAATTCTATATGTGATTGGATTTACGATATCGGTCAACCAATATGAAAAGTTGCCATTTTTGAATGACGCTATCTGCGTTTGACGATATATTTTGATTTTTAAGTGTTCAGAATAAAAGTGTTTTAGCACATACGAGGGGTGTTAGAAAAGTTCGCGGACAAGTTCAATTGTGAGCGCGCTATTTCCACAAAACCGGTCAAACTTTCCAGATAGAATCTTTGCCTTTTTTCCAATAAATATATAAGAAATTGTTGCTCTCCGGTGATTATTAAAAAAATATACAGCTTTTTTATTTTGAAAAAAAACTTGCTTCAAGGAGCATGCTACATTTTGGCACGTTTACATAATTTTTATTAAAATTAAAAATTGCACAATTGTAGCGCAAAGAGATTTATGATATTTGACCTGCCGCTAAAGTATTCATGAAACGTAAGTGGGAGAAATTTTGAACTAAATTGGAGGGTATATGACTGTTTTATAGCCGTTTGTATATGATCATTGCGTAAAAACACAGCCAAAAATCGGAACGTCATTGAGCGTCATGGAGCACTGAACTACGTAAAAATTATGTATGCAGACTGGAAAATGTCTAAAAAGAGATTAATATGTTAAGATGCTGCAGGGAATTTCCTAAATATACAAAGAAGAAGGTTTCAAATAGTTGTAGCTTCATAAGAATGGAAGGAGTAGCATTTTAAAAGATTAACTCCAGCGATACTTCAGTACCCCCGTATCGCATGGACGTTGCGTTGCGCCTATATGGTTTTGCATAGTATCCATACTTGATCGATTAACTGATTACCTGCATAGACTTTTTTTAAGATCTCAATAATATCCGAATCAGTACAAAAGACATTGTAGATGAAAAGTAATATGTCTTGATATAGATATTCAATTTTTAAGTAGCAAAAAGATCAGAAAAATCTAAAGATTTATAGAACTGCGACAAAGGTTAACGGGTTGAAATCTGGTTGTTACGTCGCCTTACGTCAAGTGATGGCTCCGTGAATCCAATAACCTCATAGTAAAAATCGTTGTAAATTTTCAAGATCTTATTATATGGACCTGATTTTTTACATATCAATAAACAAAATGTAGGAATTTATTCAGACATAGGTCATACTTCACCGTACACAATAGATTTTCCGTAGTTCAATGTGTCCGCAAACTTTTCTAACGACCCTCGTACATGTATAAAACACAGTACAAAATAATTGAAGGCGGACGATACGCAAACTGCTACTCATTAGAATCCATTCGCAACAAAAAAATATCTGCAAGCATTTAGGAAAAAGTGGGGAAATCAAAATTGAAGAGACAAACAGAAATACAATGGAGACTGTCAGAGGGACACTGAAATTTACATGCCTCTCCGGTTTCACCAACATAGAACAAAATCAATCAGTAACATAACTTATCATTCTGTAATAGCTTTAGTGTCTTTCATTTTAAAGTTGTGCACATAGTGTGATATTCATCAAAAATACGGAGCTTCAAATTAATTAAATATCAATTGAAAATGAGCATTATTTGACTTTTCAATAATAAATAATTACAATCGTTATGTTATAATCATTATTCATTCTAAATTAGGAATAAAAATCTTGAAAAACCATTTGTTGAAGTGTTTTACTTTTTCAACATTTTATGTTTTCTGCTCTCTTTCTCTGTATAGGTTTGAAAAAAGTATGTCCATTATTCATCTTACTGTTAATGTATCGTACACTCCTGATGGAAAATGGTTTTTAAATGCTTAAAACTCTTTAGGGGGAATCCTCCATGCAACACGATAAATTATACAACGATTCTTATTTTACGATTGAATGTGCGGCAGATCTTCTTAATTAGAAAATTAAATAAAATGGACATAACGAAAGCTAAAATGTTTGAGGAATGATTGTAAAAAATGTGAAACGAATCACTATGGACTTTTAAAGAAATTTTCACACTTTATTTTTATATAATTTAATTCTGTGAACGCTTCTGTCATGCACCTTACCTCGTCCGGAAATAAAAACGCTTCAATGATGATTATAGCAGAGAAAGCAGCAGACAATTCGGGTGATATCGGTCGGCAGGGGATGTTCACTCAACCATGTCACCTGATGTCTTATCAAGATGAAATGCTTAAATAATCCAACTGAGAATTTTTTTTTCTTGTTTACCAGAAAAAGCATTTAATTACTTTCTACCCCTTATCAATTACTAAATGTATTCTCTTTTAGGCGTACCTTTGTGCTACAGAAAATTGGTTTGGGAGTGATTCAAGCGAAACAAAAGGCTAAAATGACTTGAAACGTTAAGTGTTGCATTGCAATTGAATTGATATTCTTCGTTATTTCTTTAAAAAAAAAATGTTTGAGAAAACTAATTCCTGGATAGTCAACTCGGTACACAAGTATTAAGAATGTTCCATATACAAAAGGTTCGACATGACATGGGTCCAAATTTTAAAACAGCGAACGCCGATCTTTTGTTTGTTTTTTTTTTTTTGCTTGCATAGTTAAAATTATCAGCACTTTACCTTCCAAAACGAAGCATTTGGAGAACGAACAGTATTTAAGATCAAAATTCCATGAAACATTACAAAATAGGAGCATAGCAAATACGGACCTTCGTTTCATCAGAGGTGGGATAAGGTAACATGTAGGAGTAAGCATCCCCTGCCGACCGGTCACATCCGCCGTGTGCTCCTTGTCATGATAGTTAAATAAGGGAAAAATCTGTCGTCATATCATTGTATAAATAATGGACTAACAATAAATATGAAAAAAAATGCATGAAAAAAGATATTTGGCCTAATTTTTTTAATGATAATCGAGTTCCTAAGAACTAAGATTAAAGCTTCAAATACGAGATAGTTTTCAGAAACAGGACAAATTTGAATTTTAAACTTATTTCAGTTCTTTAAAACTATGCTTACAAAGAATAAATAATTCAATTTCAATCAATTATCCTGTTGTGTGATAAAATTTGTAATAAAGAACAAAAAATTGTCCTTCTTTTACAATCTAAAAGGAAGAACAGAGGGACACATTGATAACAACGGAAATTTGAAAATTTAATAAGGAAACAAATCCTTTACGATCAGCCAAATATAATCTTTTTGAAGGGTGTACATTGTGTAAATATTACATCGATAAAACATTGAGAATTCCCCCCCCCATTTTTTTTTTATGTAAATCCACTGACAATAGTTTAACTCTGTTTGATACGAAGAAACAAAAATAAGATTCTGTGAATTGAAAAATGCCATTTATTTACATTATAAATGACTATATGAAAAAACACAGAATGTTATGCATTTAAACATATAATGCAGAATCAGAAAAAGTTGAACAACTGAAAGATACAATCAATTTTGTTTCAATAGATATCAAAGGTGGGGTATAAATTTTCTCAGACACCACAATCTCACATATTTATCATAATAAACATAAAAGTGAACAACTATTCTAAGATAACATGAATCATACAAAACCATTCAAAGATGACTATGCTGACACGGCAGTTATTACAGATGGTGTTGGGCAATTAAAATTACAGTATAGTTTTTGTTTGCGCGTTCACTGACAAGGCTCCGTGAGGGAATGGTGAAAGTCGTGAGAACCCGCGCGCATATCTTAGCATCCGACGGCCGAGCCTATAAATCATATCAATATACAGAAAAATTTTCGAGAATTGCTTTAATCTCACGGATAAGAATTTTCGGGATTTAGAAACTTAATTGCTAACATGGGTCTGCCGTGTCAGATGTTCAACATAAATTAATTTAAGGATGTAAATTAAATATATTGAATTTTTTCTTCTAAAAGGAGCTTACTTATTTTAATAAACAGAAAATCAAATATGACAATTCTTTTTTTGGTGAATAAATGTTTTTTTTTTTTTTCAAAACTCAACACTAATGACTAAAGTGTTCTCTATGTGTTCATTCAAAACCTGCATTGTTAGCAAACAACATCTATTATGAAATCAAGGCTAACTGGCGTTTATCATATGCATGCAAATTGTTAATACATCATTAAAACTTTGAACTTTCTATAGATTTTTTGATTTGTTGCATCATGACAAGAAGCTCACGATGGGTGTATAAACTGATTTACATGAAATGCTTAATCTTTTATGATACCTGATCTCACCAACGATGTTTTAAAGGTACATGTTTTTTTACATGAGATAAAACAATTATCTTCGCTTTTTACAAAGCGTAAACTGTCCCAACCCAGTTTATACCGTATAAAATGGGTAGCTATTAAATGCATTCCTTAAATAATTCAATTAAATATTGACTGATAACGTCATAACAAATGTATGAAAGATAAATATCACGCCCGTATGTTAGTTGATAATCTTTATCTCAAATACATTTTATAAGAAAATGGTTTTGGGAATTTTATTATTCCTTCTATAACACATATTCTAATGGCTTGAATTGGGAATTTAAAGCAAAATTTATTTGCAACAACTGAAAATATAAGTCACTTGCATCCAAGGTATAACATTACATTGATATTCTGACATAATCTTAAATGAAAGGAATGACGTTAATGCTATGAGTGTGTATATTTTTTCTTTTTTTCTGTTTTTCTTTATGTTATCGGGATGATGATGAAGGAAGGGTGTGAAATCTAACATTTGCCCTTTTTTAAATGGTATTCGAAAATGTTTAATCCTTTATATTAAAAACAAACTTGAAATATTTTTTAACATTATGACATCATGAGAACATTACACCTAATCAAAAAGCATTTTTTATAGATGGGACAAAACATTCGACCGCGCATTCTCCTAAGTTGCATGTACTGGATACACATTATACTTCTTTTTTCAGCAGGAATCTTAATAGGTATATGTAGTTTTGTATATTCACAATTTCTTAACAATTTCATTAACACAATTTCTGACATTTTTTTTCTTCATGATTCAATTCTACCTTGGATCCTCTTTGTTTGTGTATTGATGCTGTCAATAGCTGACCTGTCAGCGTAATTTTTTCTCTCTCGTTTCATTGATACTGATGAAAGAAATAAACATTTCTACACACCCACCACCACCCAAGCATTTTCTACATTACTTCCTTTAAAATGAGTGATATCTATACGCTCTACAAAATACATTCCATCGACAACCTTCATATAAACAGTACAGTACATTGGAGATAACTAGCAGTATTCAATAACAAAGTCCATAAAACAATACAAAATAGGAGCAGATCAAACGTGATCCTCCAAAACCTCAGAGGTGGGATCAGGTGCCATGGAGGAGTGAACATCCCCTGCCGAGCGGTCAGACCTAGCGTTCCATCCTCTACTGGAAATGTAAAGAATCCATCAAAATATACTAGGTGTGAACTTCGTGTTCTCTGATATCGTACTACATAAATATCAGAAAAACCATTTTAAACCTAAATATCTATTCCTGTCTTGATATCTTTTCACCTCCGTCTTTTCATAAGGATGTTTTTTCCTCAATTTACACGACAGTCAGTTGTTGTATAGAGAAAAAAAGCCAATTTGAATTTTTCAATAAAGCTAAAGGAACTGTTAGCACTGAGCTAAAAAATACCCATATGATTAAATTATCAATATCCGTATTTTGTTAGCGTAATTCATTTCCTTGTAAGTGGAAAACAAATTCGGTAAAACGAAAAATATGGATATAACTACATGTAACGATACTTATGGTCACAATAATTTTATTTATCAACACAAATCAGGGGCAGTGCAAACGCAGACGTCTAAGGCATCAGCTATGTACGGAAGCGTAAATGGCTCTACACTCATACAAATATTTTGAATTGTATTGATATGTATTGACACATAATTGAAGGCAATTTCTTTTGTTCAATAGATTTTTTTTGCTTTAAGTTTTATCGACTAAAATAATATATTGATTTTCAGATATTGATCAAAACAAGATATTTCATCATATCAATAAGGTCAATACATATCAATACAGTTCAAAATATTTGTATAAATAAGGAGATATAACACTTTATATGTTGATATGTCGATAAAATATAAGACAATATACAAAGTTATAACACAACAAGTGTAGAGCCATATTCGCTTCCGTGGATATGGGATCAGTTACATGATGGAGTGAGCACTCCCCGTCGACCGGTCACGCTATCTATTGCTTTCTCTAGGCCAGTCGTTTGCTTTACTGTGTCATATAAAGCCTTCTTCACAGTCTGAAAGCTTTAAGTCACATACAACTTAGCAAGCTAGTGCCTTCTAAATGTCCAAACTACGGTTAATCAATTATGGATAAGTCTTTCAAAGAACATAGATTTATTTTATAAATTGTTGCCATACATTATTCTCTACACTTGGATTAGGTATATACAGTATAACAATTGAGAAACATTCTACACCATATGACAAAGAAAATTTCATTTTCTGACTTTACTATTCTTTTAGTAAAAGTAAAAAACCATAAAACAAATTACTAGTATTAATTTTTTTTTTCTTTAGTTATCATCCAGTAATATCTATTCTTTTGCGTATTTGATTGTTCCAAAAGGACATTATTAGGTAATGACATGCCATATGGAACAATAACTCCTTAATAAATAGCTGCTTTCTCTCACTCTTTTTCACAAATGAATGGTTTGTTCCATCCACAGCTTGTATCATCCCAGAGTCCACCTTGACAAAATTGGACACAGTTGCCATTTCTGCCATTTTCGGGCTGACCAGGATGCCAGTTGGAATAATTTATTTTGGTGTTCCCATTCCAGGTATAATCTCCTTCTTTGTCGATATCCGTTGCCCCAATCCACCTTGAGCATGCGCACATGTAAGTGCAGACACCTGAATAAAATGAAAATCTAAATTCGGTAACTCTGTGAAATCACTCATATAAATTTTTTTGTGAGAGTCTAATTTTCGTTGTTATCGTGAAGAGACCAACGATTTCGTATTTTCACGAAATGTGAAAGAATATGGGCGACAAAAACAGAAGAAGAAAAATGCCTTATGTTCGTCATATAAGAAAGCGAAAAAATAAAATCCAAATTAAACCGCAGTTTTCTTTGATATTTCAGTTGAAATGAGGTTTAACCTCATGTAAAATCTTCATAATTTGCAACAATCTCTAAGGTCTACTAAAAAGCAGGCACAATACATAGTTGGTAAAAATGACAATTTTTCAATTCTACAACCCGATTTGTTTTAGGTATGTCTTACTCAACTTTTAAAATTCTATCATTAAGGTATGTGCAATTTTAAAAAAAAAATTAGACAAAGTAACGATCTGAGAAATAAAAGATACCAAAGATTTTCTTAGACTTGAGATTTTTATTTCTTTAATGGTGGTTTTTTTTTCTATAGATTGCTATAATAAGATGTATCAAACAGAATGGTAAATTAAAAAGACATACTAGAATGGTAAAGTAAAAAGACATACTGCATTTTAAAATGCCATTTCTCAATGTAAAACATTAGGAAAACGATAAATTTAGATATTTTTTTTTTTACCTTATTAAACAACGGTAATGAATGCATAATGTCTAGTCTCTCAGAAAGGGATAAATTATATAATGTTCTTAAATCCTTAAAATCATATAGGTATTACTTTTGACATATTTTCAAAATTGAGTTATCAATTAATTAAAAGTATATCCATAGAGTACAGGACCAAGAGTTCAATTCAATTATGACGTCATGATTAATCGTACATCAAAGGACATTATCAATTAATTTACTAGCTCTTGACCTTAATTACCCGGTAAGTCATGGAACAAGAACTTACTCAATCTTAAGAACCCACTTTTATAGCACAAAATGTGAATCTTACGTGGAAATATTTGAAGTCAATAAATTCACGTTTCATATCACAAAGAAGATTGAAATACCGAAAGATGCTTTGAGCTATGCATTGTAGTGATTAATGTGTTAGTTTCTAAGAAGAAATTCGCCTATTCAAAATTTTAATCTCTTTGAATTCAAAGAACCACATTTTTATGTTTTTTAACAAAAAAAAATAATCATGGTGAGAGACTTTTTTTTAAAGAAAAAAATTGCCATGATTTCAAAAATTAAATTTGATTCTGATTTGTAAGAAATTTTATGCATTTTGCGCACCTTATCTGACAACCTTTATACAAATGCATAACAATTGAATTCTCCTTAAGCCACAGCATAAATGTCCCAATATATTCTTCTTTAGCCATGACAAAAATTTCTCAACGAAAATATTTCGATACTGCACTGCAGTTTGAATAATTACAGTTCCTTCAAAGGAAAAAAATACACATTTTATCAAATGCAATTCTTTAAAACTTTACATTCTCACCATGTTTCCGAGGAGGAAGAAAGGTCTCCATTGCCCAAGTATTTTCTATTTCAGTGTCTATTTCCAGTAGGTGAGCTTCATTCTGTTCACAATGTTTCTAAAATAATATATATAATAAATCAATAATATGCAGGAATATATGGTAGAATAACAGAAAAGGAAAGCAAAAACTATACCATATGCATGTACATTAGAACGTGTATAATCAAAAATATTGCTTAAGGTCATAAGCAACGTATTTTGAACTTTACTGGTCTCTTTCCTCGAGATGAAGAGTTCCACTCCCGATGACTTCAAGTTGAAATTGATCACTTTACACTTACTTTTGCGTTCTCCCAGGTATCTTTTTTCTTGTTTAAGAAATAACAATGGTACTCAAAAGGAACCCATCCTGGCTGACAAACTAAGCAAATAGACAGTTAAAAGGAAAAATTAGATATTCAATGTTGATAGAAAACTCCGAAAACTCTCATAACCACATGTCACTTTGGGTGTTTAATAGATACAAGTATCTGTTCAGTGACTCGGCTACGTTTCACCTTATTAATACACATGTACAATTTTTCATGTACAATCTTTATAACTCTGCTGTTGTCCTCAAACCGAATGTGTAACGTATCATTCTACGTGCAACAATCAAATTACTTTGCACAAAATATGTTTTTTTCCTCAGTCCAAGGTGATAAAAAATTCTAGGAATGATATGTGGAAATGCAAAGAGTGCCTTTAACTACTCGGTTGTAGGTTCATATTTGTGTACACAGAGTCTTACTTAGAAATCTACATTTGAAAAATTATTCATATTTAAAATTGACAGACCCCCTCC
>PRKT01000358.1:58514-206005 GCA_003671525.1 Saccostrea glomerata | reverse complement strand
CCCCCCCCCCCCCCCCCCCAAAAAAAAATTGTAGGTTACGTTTAATGGAGCTATTTGGATTTTATTGACGAAAACTACAAAAGGAAAACTCTTCAATTTTATGCAATATGTACCTTACATTGACTACAGTATACATGCCAAGTTAATGAAAAATCTCCAAATACGGGTATATTCACTAATTTTACAGGATATTGCCATTTTCTTTTTTGCTATTCAAAGCAAATATTTCAAAAACTAATACTACAAAAAAATCGTCATTTTGCTCAAATTGAAATATGCCATTACTAATACTATATTGTATGCAATCTGGAATAAAACACAAAGGACAATGTATGGTAACAGTCGAATCTGGCGCCTTATTTGATGTAAAAATCAGTACAATATTAAATTGTGGTAGTTTGAAATTTAGAACGTTAAATGATGCTTGTTTGAAAACCAGAACTTATATTTGATTCAGAGCTTACACGGAGGCCATAGGCGGTTGCAGAAATTAGACAATTTTCCCCTGAAGAAAAAATTATGATTTAAACTTCTCAACATTTCTTTTTAAACTTTCAATAAGTATTCTTTGTACCGAGTCAAATTGATTTCTGCAAAATCACATCAATATTGATTTCTGTTCGGGGAAATGGTGTTGATTCTTGCAACAGGAAACCTTATGCAGGTATGTTTAGGAAGCATATAAGTCATTTCTCGGGAACTTTAGACTTTTTAAAGAAAATTAAGTTTGATTAATTACCAAAACCGCTGATAAACGTAAACTGTTATTAACTATTTCAAACAGATAGAAGAGTGTCTAACGCAAAGACGTACATCACCGCCACGGCATCACGTGACTTCTATTAATAGCGAAATTTTTCTTAATAAAAAGACTAACAGAACAACAATACCCCGGAGTTATATACTTTCTTTGAGTAAAAAATATAGTTGAAAAACATCTAATTTGCCTATAAAGTGCTGCTACATGTAGAATCCCACTGTCCTGTCAATAAAATAATTATTCCATATATTCACACGAAACCCTACCCCATGTTTTGAATTTTATTCATATGAACCGAGATTTTTCGTAAAACCATGTTTAACTCGGGATTCTAGCAGCAATTTCCAAGTTTGTCATACGGCAAACTTTCCATCTGTACAAATCTTATGTTTTTAAATATCCAGCTTATTTTTGTTCTATCGCATTATTTTTGTCACGAATGACAGAGGAAAGGCCGACCGGGATACGTTATATAGCTAACTGTCTTCGAAAGAGAATATAATCGATGAAAATAAATTAGCAGACCTGTATAATTAAGTGAACCCCATATGAATTTCACATTATATTCACGATATTTCCTTTTAAACTCCATTTTCCGTATCTTTGTACATGCCGTCTTAGCCAAATTCTCTTAACGCAACGTCATCAATTCCCAAGTTACTTGATGTACACATATGACGTCACCGTTGGTAGATTTTAATCAAAATGACAGATACAACATAAAAAAATTAAAACTTTTTTTTGTCAATGTTTACACGTTTCTATTCAATTTCTAGAGTTAAATTACATCTCTAAATACAAATATTAAGAAAACCCGTGTTCTAAAATTGACGTCATCTTGCCTACTATGACGTCATAATGTAGCATTGATTTAGTCAAGGTAGAATATTTTGTATGCTTCCTTATTACCCCTGCGTGAAACCTAGAATTTTTTTGTTGCACACTTTTACCCATAAAATACCTACCATCCTTTCGAAGCCAGAATGTCCATCCACTGGCAATATTAATCCTTTTCACCGACTTCTCATTAAGGTGGCATCTCATCAGTTTACACGATTGGAGGTTGGTGTTATACAAGATTCCATTACATTTGGATTTTTGCATAAAGCAATGTAAAGCACAGTCTGTTTGACTTAATTTTGCGATAGAGTCAATGAAGCAAAGATCATGGATTGGTAATAAATTGTCAAAAGAAAAATCTCTTATAAATCGAAAACCATACGATGGAGAAAGGAAACAGCCACGGAATAAGCTTAAAAATAGACATAAAAACTCCAAGCTGTATTCTTTCCACATATTCCTATCTATTATGAATTTTGCTTTTTTAAAACACTAAATACTGATTAACATTATATAGAAACTGATTAAAAACTACATATGTTAATAACAAAAAATGGTGAACATAGCAAAAACGATCAATTTCAACCGTTTGGGGCTATAATGCTTAAGTGTATTAAATCCATAAATACGCAAACAGGTGACAAGCCCTTGATAAAAAAAAAACAATTAGGTTCTCCTATTGTCCGTCAGATGCGTTATTAATCTCACTCGTTCATTTCTTCGAGTTAATAAAAAAATCTCATATACTGCATCTGATTTGTTTCCGAAACTTTCATAAATATTTAATTTTTTTTTCATTTTTGAAGTTACTTTGAGCCAAAGAGTTCTTGGTTAGATGTGATTATAGCGATAATGAAGTGAAATAGGTTGATATAATTTAGATGAGTAAATTGTGCTGCGGCTTTTTAATGTGGCATTACTATTTCAATAAACTTCAACTTCAATTTTTTTAATATAAAAATATATCATCTGATAGATTTTTTTTTAATTGTATCAAATTTGCTCAGAAAATGAGTACACCAAAATGTGTGACCTTAACAATAAAAAAAATTACCATAAGGATTTTTATAAGAAATATCACTCTCTAAAATCCTGTCCAAGTGCCTAGTAAGGTACCTAAATTTTTGGTGAGGACACTTGTTTAAGTAGCAATACTTTAATGAAAAATTCTTACAAAGAAGTATATATTTTTGAGGAACTTGTCGTCTGACCTTAATTTTATTAGTTAGGAAATTTTAAACTGTCATCATTTTCTCTTCATATCTATTTATAATTTCTGATTAACTAGAATAAATATAGTTTTATGTATTTGAAATAAGTAAATTTTAAAAGTCGTTTGTATTGAATAATGGACAAGAGACTGTGAGAAATGGAGAAAGATGGAGTTCAGCCAAGGCTTTCTTAAGACCTGCCATGAACCGTCCAAATCTTCACGTTTTAACAAACGCATATGCTACAAGGTTATAAAAATTCATATAAAATGACGAATTCTATTAAAAAGCTTGTCTTCAGCAAAAAAGAGTTAATAAGTAACAATACAAGCTGGAAATGGTTCAGTTTTAATATTTTACACTTTCACACAATCAAAAGATAAGAAGTTTTTTTTAACAAAATGCTGCTCAATTTATATTCAGATATTAATAGAAAATAGGAAGGCAGTGTGAATATCCATAGTGAAAAACTTTGAAAAATACGATATAAAGCCAGAGAAAGAAGACATAATTTCTGCTGGAGCCATAAACTCGCCCAAAATTCTGATGTTATCTGGAATCGGTCCTGTGGAACATCTGCAATCAATAGGCGTATGAAATTATTTACAGATATCCTTTGTCCTTTGCTACTTACATGTGTATAATACGCTAATCCAAATTTCAAGCAGATACAATTAATAAGTTATAGAATTACCAAGCTTTGCTCGAAAAACATATCAGAAAAATTAACTTAAGCTGTTCTCGATAGAAAAATGCTTATGGTGAAATAGAACCTATTTTGTCATAAGTACTTGTGACAGATTAGGAATTTACAGTATATCCTGTGCTCTCTCCCTCTCTGATATTGATATTTTTATGTATAAATTTCTTTGCATCACATGTAGCTATATGTAGGTATCGAGCAGATACATAAAACCATAGCCTATCTACATTAGATGCTTCATAAGTATAGATAATATTAAGTAATTTATCATTTTTAATATCATAAAGTTTATACACTGTAAACAGATCCTCGTAGTTGCCGATTTACCTATAGGGGAAAACATGGAGGATCATATTAATGTACACCTATCCTTCAGAGAAAATACAAGTTAAGCGTACATACACAACAGCTCACCATTTCATTTATTTGAATACGGTTTGTCAAAATCTGGTTATTACAAAAGCTTTTTTTTTTTTTTTTTTAAACGTTGTGATGATTTATAGCACTTGGAGCGATATCGTAAATATTTGTCTTTGATTAATTTCACTATTAAATAAATTTGATATCCCTCACATAAAATAATTATATACTTCTAAAAAGAATACGTGTATATGTTGATACAATTTCAATGAATTCCAAAGATTAAATCAAATTGTATAAACTTTTAGATAAAATAAAAGAATGTGATGCTATGCATTAAGGTGAGGATTGAGAGAGAGAGAAAAGAAAATCATTCAAAACGCAAATAGTTCAATAATGAACATTTCAACAACAAATCAAACTTACATACTAAGTGAAATATCCCGCCCGTATTACGTATGTCTCCATGCGCTGTTATGCATTCGCATGCTTAACATATGCTAAGCCCTTTCAGTTTTGTAGATTAAGTAATGTTATCTATTTTTCAAAATGGTCTAGAAGGTTTTGATAGTGTTCGATAGGGGTTATTCCTATACATATAACTTTCAAGTTCATCAAAGAGATCCAATCAATCGGACTCAATTATAATAAATTGGATACCATTGAATCCTCATGATGGTGTTCAACTTAGTAAAATTTTAAAGAATTCGACCACAAGTGGATCTGGTGTTATCCTTTTAAAGATAGATATTACTGACAGCCTTTAAAGAAAAAGAAATTATTGGTTTCAAATTTCATTAGTGAACTCTTAATGTAAAATTTCCATCAACTGTATTTAGCTGAGTGTTGTAAGACAAATTGATCATGTTCCCTCGTATCATCAATTTGTTAATTTCCGTTTATATAGAAACATTACCATAAATCAGTGAAGGGCTTCAAATTTTGACCTTTATTCGGCACCAATGGCCGTTTAGCATTGACGAAGCTGTATTGCGCCAACACCTGCCGTGACAAAGGGCATTGTTTAAAGACCAATCCACCCGAAATATCTGTAACATTCAATTCAAAGTGTCGTGTGCATGTTATAGGAACATTTGCTACCCATTCTTTTCAGACTCAAAACCTACCGATCAGGAGCAAGAGCTCTGCTAATGAGCTATTCTGAATTTCAAAAGCTTTAGAACTGCCTTCATCAGAGAAACAGCCAAGGGTCCTCTGAATTCATATTAGGTTCAGTCTGTAAATCGAGATTGAGACGTTGGTGATGTTGGTTGAAAGCTATATAAGTTAGGGGAGTCGACTATAGAAAAGTAAAAGTCATCACGTTTATCATGGAGTTTGGTTTTTAGATTAACATTTACGTCTTTTCTAATGTTTGGTCTGAGATTGGTACTCCAAAAACTTTGTTCAGTTATATGTTTAGATATCTTGTTTGATTGAATTCTATTGGTTTACGCCGAGTCGGCGATATTTCAACCATATTTTGGCGGGGAATATCTCGATGATGAACAGTGTGTTCTTACAGCAAAATATACTGGTAGACCTCCTATGTGAATTTTACTTTTAATGTCCTGAGCTATTCATTAAACAAATGGCAGATTACTATTAGTTTTGTAACTATGCTTTTAGCTATTCAAACGTGTTAGCTACTTTTAATGGTGATGATCCTGCTTTCAGTATCCTTATTGATCATTAGTTTTTTTTTTCCGCAGGCGATGAATATCGAAGGTTGCTTACGCATGCTGACATTGAAGCTCTGTAACAATGAGTACATGATTGATTTCGATTCTTTTATTAGGCAAGGTGTTCTTGAAAAGTTACTTGAAATAATTTACCCTGTCTAGAAACAAGCTTAATTCAGTAACCCTTGAATGAAAGGAGTTTGATTTTTCTTTTTGTTAACGTTTCTTTTCAGTGGACAGTTCACGATAGCTCAGTCCGTAGAGCGGTCTCTACGTGATTAGGAGGTCGTGAATTCAAATCTCGGCTGCGTCTGTCCAAAATGAATTTCAACTGTTTCTTTGCCATGTGCTTGTAACTTAAAGTTAAAGCTGTGGGTCTTTCAGATGAGGCTTTAAAACGTTCTGTCACGGCAGACGTTGGCACGAATAAGATTTTTCACGGCTAAATGGACCCGAGTGCTGAGTAATTGTCAACATTTGAAGCCCTTCGCTGGTACATTGAGACGTCTCCATATGAGTATAAAAAATCTCAAATGGGACCTACAACAACAACAATCGATCACTATTTTCATGGTTAAAATTAAGCATATTTGAACATAATTTTGCTCCTTCTTTACATTGGTTCAGTAAAAAGGTTCTTATCTTATAAATATTTCGTAGGTCCTTTAAGCAAAACACACATAGAAGGGAATGCATTTCTCAATGATGATGACAACTTGATTCCATACTTACAACTTTTATTTAACAATGTTTCAGGAATTTCTCCTTTAAACGGTCAGTTAACTGAAACGTTAAAGGTTTGTGTTTTACAAATTCTGATATTTTTTCCATAGAAAATTCGGGTGAAAAAATGAGGTGGACTCCAATGAGATTTTATTCATCCAAAATGTTACTCTCTGATTGTCTTTTGTAAAATTTCTTTTTTTTCTAACTTAAATTTATTCCATGTTTTATTATCCAATTTGATCTCAAAGTTACGACTTCTTTCAATTAAGCATGCATATTTATATAAACGTCCATTGAGACCGACAAAAAATTTGTGTAACTGCACGTTTATTTGGATACACCATTCAAAATCCTGTTAACTTTAATGCATGTCGAAAAATATTCCATAAATGATCCACAATGAAAATTGATGCATTTTTGTCCCTTTTAGTATCTATAGCTAGATCAAGCAGCTACAAGTACAATTTATTTTTATATGGAAAGCAGTCCTCATAAAAAAGTTCTCAAATTTTATACATGCACTTTCTAGCAGAGTGGCAGCAACAATCAACATGGCTCATTTCTGGTGCAGTGTATATACTCCTTCATCCTTAAAGTAGAGGGAGGATTCAACTTCAGAGTAGTGATCCTTTTGATCCGCCCCGTATAAACCCCAATTATTTATATCATCCATATGATATAAAAATGCTATTAAAAGGTAAATTTTAATTTAAAGACTTTATTGTGATTAATACAAAATACAAGGAACCAAAAAAAAAAGCTTCTATTTTCAATTATGTTTGTGTGTTTCGCCTCGTGACAGGATTTGGTTTTACCTTAAAACCTAGGTACCACTCACGGCACCAATGTAACCTGAATTCGCTACATGGTATAAATGCAATTCAGAAAATTCCACTATACCAGTGTAGCGAAAATGACCGTATGAAAATACCTCTTAAATATCACTCACTTTCTTTACCAATAATAGCATTTCGCGTTTTATTCCAATTTCTTACTAACTAATAAACCTCTTGATTTTCAAATAGTCACGAAAGTGACTTTCTAACCCAAGAATTTTAATAACAAGAGTTTGCAAATTAACGAATATTCATTATGGAAACAATTATATTTTATTAACAGTACAAAATTATTTACATTTATATATTTACAACGAAAACTGATGTACTACCGACCTCTACTTATGAGCCTCAATAAAAATAAGTGCCTACCTAGCAAATGTACAATGTCCAGAGCCCGTCCTACCCAAAGCTAAGTCCAAATGAAAGTGACCCATCCCTGCACGAAAAATCTACTATGCCTAACCGAACCGGTTTACCAAAATTAGAAATAAGGAACTGGAAATTAACAATAAAATGGACGTGTGAATAAGGTAAACAATTATATCGAAGGAGACAGAGACCGGGATCCACCAATCTTATCATAAAGTGAGCTGGTACCAGACCAACTTATTTTATCGTGAAATGCTGGACTTTAAATACATCGCGGTCTAAAAGTGCGTCTCTTATATCCAATCAAAATCTGCATTTTATGTACAACCCAGACAAGGGCTTACCTAAATCACTGTATAAAGCTAGAAAGTTTCCGAATGTAAAACAAACGATCGTAACCAATTAGAATTATCGTTATTTACTAACTATGTAAAATCTAATCCTACCACAGCTTATATGATTAAGAATGTGAAACGCTTAAGAATATAAAATGTTCTACATACTTGCTTGTCTATATATAACCTGTTTATACGGAGAGTTGTATTCATTGCCAATAATTTATATATGGGTACATGTATACCTACTCCTCTAACAATTTCATTTCTTGCTGTAACTCACGCACATATACTCTTTTAGCATATTTACACATACTTAAGCGCCTGTGAAAGTCTCTGCAGTACTTATACACAAAAGCAAATATCGTATGCTAAATAATTCAAAAATTTAATGATGAAAAATTAAAAAAAAAAATTCTTGGAGGTTTTTGAGGAAACAAAATGATCAGGAACTTATTTATAATTTTACAATCAGCATTTGTCATTTATTTTTTAAAAGGCCTGATTGTGGTTGTGTCTAAATTTAACACTCAATCAAGTAACGTGCTGTCTTTCCACTGCCTTATAAGCCCATTGATTTCCTTTAAAAAGGAAGTTGCTACAAAAGTTTATATTCTATTGTAGGAATAAGGCAGTTATTAAGGTTAGCCAATACAACAGAATTCGGGTCCGTTGTAGCATCACCATTAGACCCCTATAACGAGAACTATTTCCTATACTGTAAATATTTTCCATACGAATCAGACGATTACTGGAGATGTAGAGTAGCGCTCAACTTTATATCTATGTATCACACAACGTCCACTTGTAGAATGGGGGCAGCTAACGATAAAACAGCGGTTGTTGATCAACAACTAAGGTATGTGATTACTAAAGAATCTACTCTTTTCGATGACTAAGAAGTAAAGATTCAAGATATAAGTTGATTAATACAGTTTGTTCGAACAAGTTTATTCTATTTATCTAAAAAATCACCTATTCATACTGCAATTATCCCCAAATAAACAATGTCTAAATAAAGCTCGTAAAGTCCGACGTGTCATGCGACATTACACATTTTGCATTGTTCACACCAGGGCATTATGGTTAGAATTGTCGAAATGTGCCCGGTTTTGTAAAAAAAAGGGGGGTTAGCAAAGGTGAAATTGTTTTGCAGAATTAAGGCAAGATGACAAAAACTTTTGTCAAATAAAAGATGAAAATAACAACTTGAGTAATGTTTTAATGAGTTAAATCAATAGGTTTCACCACTTTGTTCTTATATTTTAAAGGATGGTTTCAAATTAAAGAGACAGATTTTTGAACAGCATAGAAGATTTACACTTTCTTTGCATTCTAGAATTCGAAATTATCGTTTGTTTCATTTTCAATGAAATAATGCTAAAAAATATATACCAAACCAAGCATCCATGTTTTGTTTTTATCATTGGTCTTTTAAACAAAAAATATTGTCCTGAAATATATACTATGTTTAGGTAGGAATTGAAAACCTGACAGGTGTCTCTGTAAGATTTCAAACATTGTTCTGGCTGGTACACATGCCCAAATATCGCTTAGATTTTAAATAAAAAAGTCACATACATTGGCTCTCCATGTATTTCAATCAAATAAAGATCGTATTTCTTAGTTTTTTTAAGCAACATTTAATACTTAAAGAGTAAAGGGAGTAAGCAATCTGAGGGTAGTTGACGCTTCCGTCATGCGCCATGTTACCTACAGAAAAACAAATGCTCCAACGATCATGATTGCAGAAAAAGCCGCAGACATGATTTAATGAATTGATAGTGTCAAATTAATTCATGAAAGTGACCAAAAAATGAGTCTTCGAAATATTCAAGATGTAGTTGTGATTGGACTTATCGATATTGGTCCACAAAAACAAACAGAGTCTGTAAAATAACATCATTCGAAAAAAGTTAAAAGCCTTAAAGTCTTTCATCTGAAAGTTGATGTGAACATAATGTGATCTAGATCAAAGAAAAAGGAAACATTTTAAATATCGTATGTTTCACTAAGACTCTAAAACAAAAAAAATTGGCATACACCATGACATCAATTTTTGAATAATGCCTAAATTTTTCTATGGAATATCTTGAAATTTAACATTCTCGTCTTAGGTAAATAATGAAACAAATAAGATGTAGGTGCAACACTGACGACGTCAAAATGCATATCATACTATTTGTCAATTTGTTCTCAAAACCGTTCCTCTAATAAGATTCAATTGACATTAATTCGAATTTGTATTAAATTTTCTTATAGTTACAAAGTTAAACATCTTACATACTAGTATTACCAAAAGAATGCGTATTAAATACTTTTAATAGACATTTGTAAAATCCGGATCATATACCTAACTGAACGAATTGTTTAACAGCAGTCCTCACAAAAGCCTATGAAAACTTTCTCCTGTATTTTCAGTTCATCTTCATTTTGGTGGTCTAAATAAGATGCCATTAGTGGTTAGAGAATCTTCTTTAGAATCGCGAAGTAAGGAGCTGATCCTTAAGTCGCGGGTTCGAATCCCACTTTGGGACGTGGAGACCTGTCCTTCGGATGAGACCGTATAAACTGAGGTCTCGTGTTGCAGTAGACCCTGGCAAGAAAAAGATCCCTCCCTGCTCAATGGCCCTGAGTGCCGAATATAGGACAAAATGTGCAGCTCTCCACCGGCAAGTGATGGCGTCTCCGTATGAGTAAAAAATCTCGAGAGGGACGTTAAACAATATACAATCATTCAAATATTAACAATCTTAAACGACTGTCAGACAGGTTCACTGATAACAATGAAAATAAATCAATTTAATAAGGAAACACACCCTTCCCGATCAAACAAACAGTATTCTTATTTTTTGAAGGGTCCGCATTGTGTAAATATATTTGGAAGGAGAATGGATAAGAACCAGGGTGATCAAGTTATACTTCAAAATGAAAACATCAATGCAGACTAAAATTCATTTAAAATAACATGAAGTAATATATTAATTTTAAGAATGCTTAAGTCTTTACTGCTTCAATATGTTGTAATATACACTGCAGCCACTGAACAGCTAGTATCATTTTTTTTAAATATCCAAGTTAAATATTTGGATTATGATAAGAGGAAATCCGGACAGCTGAAAGCAGAGGAAAATGAGATAGTATAAGTGAATTATGAATAACAACCCAATACACAAGGAGGCGTTAATAATCAACTCGCTTTAATTTCCGGGTGAATGAACATTACGAGTTATTCCGAAATGTCAGGTCAACAAAACGTAAGATACCAGACTGCTGTTTTTACGGCTTGTAAATTTCTTCCTGCATTCTATATAAAACGCATATTCTAAATAACCTTCAATTCTCCATGGATATTTTTCTATACCGTGAGTTAGGTTAGTATTTTTTATCCACAGCTACGCATTCCGTCTTTATATATCTGTGTTAATCTTTTTTCTTCATGTAGGAGGGCACATTATGTAACGATACAATGTAGATATCAAATTGTCAAAGGGTGTTTATTCCTCAGAAGACAAGTGGTTCCAAGATTTTTAATTTAAGAGACGAGGCAATAATTAAAAAAGAGAGAAAGATTGACATTAATAGGTTAATAGCATGATTATTCCATTTTTCTGAATTAGTAGTCAAAATATATTGTGTTACGTAAGCTAACATGCTTCAGTAATTTTGACCAAATAGTTTTTCTTTTATTTTTTTAAAGAAATATCAGAGCGTGAAGGCAAATATTTGTTATCGTTGGGAAACATGTACATGTAGCTACGATAATTTAGAAAAAAGGGATAAAAAAAAAGCCCTATCACAAGGATTACTGGAAGCTCAAGAGTTCATTAAAACAATAAAAATAAAAGGCTTAACAGAAATATCAAAGTGAAATTATGTATCATGGAGTTAGCATCCCCTGCAGATTTGACACACTAAATGCGGTTTCTTGTTCTTCTAGTTTAATTGAATACCAAAGAGCATTAGATCTGGTTCATATCCTTATTCGCCTTTATTGACACATATG
This sequence comes from Saccostrea glomerata, assembly GCA_003671525.1. NCBI lineage: Eukaryota > Metazoa > Mollusca > Bivalvia > Ostreida > Ostreidae > Saccostrea > Saccostrea glomerata. The sequence continues at coordinate 194,174 of PRKT01000358.1, read as the reverse complement.
TCATCAAAAGCGGTTAGGAGTTTTAACATTGAATTGGGGAAAAAAAACTAAATTTCATGATGAAAAAAATAGTATGTGAGGGTTAGATAATGGAGGTCTTTTTTCGTGCAGTTTTACAATCAAGTATACATGTACATGTAAGTGTATGTACACACAACTTCTTTGAAAAGTATGCAATCTGAAAATGCTTTTCAAGAAAAAAGAGTTTCATCAAAGGAAAACAAGGGTTTGGGGGAAAGGCTGCCATTTAGATATCTAATTGAGAAAAAAATCAATTTAAATCGTTCCCATTTTTTATTGCTTTATATAAGTATGCTGTTAAATAGCTAACAAAAAGTTGTTTTTTTTTTAAATACTTGAGGCTGGAGAATTTCAGATCTAATATCCCTATGTTGCTATTTGTTTAAGTGAACAATATGTTTGTATTAAGTAAATGAGTATGCCCGAAACATTCCGAATACAAAGGTTCAATATAAAACGCCACGTTGTAAACAAAAACGTTTTCTGGCTATCTCTCAAAGGCAAATTTATGATGGATACTGGCAATTAGGTAGGGTTTCTTTATTTTTACACAAGATGAGCAATATAATTTAATAACTAAGTACGTATTACCAATCAGACCACAATTAGGAAATCAAATCATAACAATTGGTAGAGTCACAAGAATGATCCTATACTGAAAATTTAAGGATGTTGGATCCCTCTATACAAAGTGTTAATTTTCTTTGTCAAGTATATTGTTAGTTTTTACACACATAATTTTATAAAAAGCCAAAACAAAAAATTGGAGTCAATACGCTTGTTTTGGTGCTACAGTACATTTGATATGACCTTTTTGCACTTAATTTTTTCCCTTCAATGTTTTTATCCAAATATATTATGGTACAATAAACTGTCTTCTTAAAAAAAACTTAAAATTGTGACTTAGAAAAAGTTTCAAATTGCTTTAAAGAATCAATCATTTAGCTTATCTGCACTAACAAAATATGAGTTCTTTTTTTGTTTGCATTGAAAATTTAACAAGCAAGATTTTTTTAAAGTCTTAAAACATTTGCTAAATTAAACAGATCGGTCAAAGTAAGATATTCAGAAAAGAAAAAACAAAGGTGGGGTCCATATGATGTAAGTTTTTAGATACATGTATTACTGGAAAAAAAAGTTTTAATTTTATGCTAATATTAGCTCTATGTGTATCCAGCATGGAAAAATTAGGAATGTAAACTAAACAGTACTGAATATATTTCAAAAGGAAAAAACTGATCAATTTCTTCTAAAAATAAAAACCTTCCCCCACAAAATACAGTTCCTAACTTAATCCTATTTGAATATGATTTTACTGCAGCCTTTTTTCATTGGATACAGTTTATTTTGCATTGTAGAATCCAAGTTTAATGTAAGAACTTAAAAGTAATACAGAATTTTAGAAATCTGTTCAAACGTTTAATATCAAACCTCCTTGGGAATAGACGTTCATTTAAAAACCAATGCTTTAAAATCTTATCAATTTGAGATATTTCATTTAAAATAAATATTATCCCAAGAAATGGAGATGTTTTAACCATAAACTAAAGAAGTTATTAATTTATATTAGTGGATATTGGCACTCGTTGACTGTACAAATACACTCGCACTTGCATGTGTACAACCAACGCGTGCCAATAATTACCAATATTAGTTAACTAACCCTATTATATCATTATTAAGGTACCTTATATAACGAATAAAGATCTATGTTTAAGACTTGAAATTTCTCCTTTTGTTTTCTTGATAAGCATGTGTTAAGGGTTTTTTTCCTGTTTGAACAGGATATACAATCGTCAAAACTATTTTGGATGTATTTCAAATGTATAATTATTATGGCAAAACATTGCAAAAGAAAGAAAAATAATAACATCGATTAAACTCTTCCTACATACTTTGAATTATGAATTTGTTCTGTACTGCACAACTGTTTTTTAATCTATTTTTTCTTTGTAGGTATAGATAGACATGACATTGTCATCATATATCTTTTGGGGGCTTGTTGCTGTTTTTGTGTACAATTATTGGTATGAATTAACGATTGTACCTAGCAGCATATACAACTACGTAACAGGTAAGAATTAGTTGCCTGTGTGACCCAGGGGTTAGAGCGTCTGCTCTTTGTCGCAAAGTAGGGTTGATCCTTATGTCTCGGGATCCCACTGTGGGACATAGAGACCTGTCCTTCAGATGAGACTGCATAAACCAAAGTCCCGTGTCGCAGTAGGTGCTGACACGAAAAAAAGATCCTCCTCTGCTCAATGGCCATAAGTACCGAGTATAGGACAAAATTTGCAGCTCTCTACTGGCAAGTAGTGGCGTCTTCTTGTAAGTAAGATATTCTCGAATGAAATATAAACAACGAACTAAACAAGTAAGAAACCTGTTATGATATGTTCCTATTATATACCTAGTAGAAACCAAATACAACCTAAAAGAAAATCCTAAGGAAACTTCTGTTTCTAGATCTTCTATACATTTCTTTACATTTATTTATAGGGAAAATATTGGCAGTGGTGGATTACTTTGTTGGACTGTTTTCCTCAATTCTGTACACATGTTTGGGTATTGTGTTTTGGCTTGGTATTTTCGGTTGTGTCATCGAGTATAGGTGGACTATTTTGGGGATATTATTTTTCTGTTTGCTGTACTACCATGCGCTACAAGAAATGGCAAAAAAGGACTTGAAGGGTGGAGGAAATAAAGAGATGAACAATAAATACAGCTACATTATAGGTACAAATCAGTTTTTTGTTTTTTTTTTATATTTTGTCTTCGTTTAAGAAAGTTTAAGAAAGTTAATACTGACGTTTATTTAGAAAAACTTTTACCGTTATTTATTGATTATACTATTTGTTATTTTTATTAAAATCTATCTATTAATAACGTTAACTTTATATTTTTTTCTTCAAATTTGTATTTTGTTTCATCTAAAATTAAACGTATCATTTCAATAGTTGGAGCTGGATCTGCAGGCTGTGTTCTCGCTAACAGACTTTCGGAAGATTTGGGATCATCGGTGCTTATTGTAGAGGCAGGAGGTTCCGAGGATGAACATGAGATGATGCACGTCCCATTCATGTCCGGAAACTTGCAAACGACAAAACATGACTGGGATTTCAGGACAGTTCCTCAAAAGTTTACATGTCAAAATAAGAAGGATAAGGTACCAAGATGATAAAGCAGTGATATTTGTTTTCCATTGTTTTTTAACAAAATAAAATTGTTGTTTTACCTTCCATGCTAAACAGATTATGAGTTTTGTTTTTTTTTTTTTTTTTTATAAAGTGTATTTTTTAAGGAGGGTTGGGAGATTCGGTATTTTGTTGAAAACCACTCTATAGTTCATTTACCCTAGCCGTTTCTCAGTACATGTACCGAAATGCATAAATGATTTAACCGAGGTTGTTTTTAAATCTTATATATTATGAATTTTTTCTCCTACATGAGGTATAAATCACTTATTTATAAAATAAGAAGCTGAGTATAATTGCATCTGAAAACCGTAACTATAAAAAAAAAATGTTAAGTTTGAAGAAATTTTGTTTGTTGATGTATTCCTCTTTAAAATCATTATAGCAATTTAACAATTCTATTTACAATTTCATTTTTCTTTTCTTTATGAATAATGATCATCGGTAAACTTATATACTTAATTTAAAACAATGGAAAAACTTTCTTTTTTTCTCTTAAAAGCCAACTAATTTATTTTACGAGTTTCTTCTTATCCACCTAATTCTTTCTTCTTTGTACAAGTATATTAAATCTTTTTTTAGAAATGCATATGGCCAAGAGGCCGTGTCCTTGGTGGTACAAGTTCAATAAACTTTATGCAGTACATAAGAGGTAGTCGACATGACTACGATAACTGGGCCAGAGAGGGTGCAGATGGATGGAGTTACAAAGACGTACTTCCGTATTTTATCAAGTCTGAAGATATACAGATACCAAGTCTGCGATATTCACGTGTTTATTTTTTATCTTATTTTTTTTCAGACAATTTATCTCAATTTAAAGACAGATTTTATATTTAAGATTTAAGTATTCATTAGATTGATTTCAATATATATATATGTATTTATAATTTTCTCCCCTTAAGAAAATAATTTTCCAATAAATATGTACAGCGTACCATGGAATGGGCGGTCCTTTGACTGTCAGTGATGGAACAGCCACAAATCTCAGCGACAAGGTGTATAGAAGCGGAATGGATGAAATTGGATACAGAGTGGTAGACTGTAATGGAATGACGCAAATAGGTTATATACTTATTAACTTAGTCTGGAGGTAGCATGCTTCTATTCCAAGTCAGCTGTCTTAATTTTGCGTGTAGGAGAGTTTTTCAACCATATATACTTGTCAAAATTTCTAAGTCCCCACTTTTATTTTTTCAAAAAAGTTAAAAACCTTAACTTCAATTTACTAGTTGCTTACAAATTTGCCTTTAATTTGCAATACTTACCTGACAAGGTAAAAAAAATTGTAATCGAATGTGTAATTACTCGACCGTGACCGTTTTTGTTAAAAAGCATGAAGTTCGAGTTCCATATGTTTTTCGGGTGTATTCTTCATATTTTTTACTTCCATGTGTTCTCCATCTTTAATTGATAACGAAAAACAGAAAAAAGCTTGAATTAAATGCGGTGTATTTCCACACAACAATATGCAAGTGAAATTGAAATGGCCGAAGCTGGTCGTAGTTAACGAAAGTTATGTTTTCTTTCACTCTATGACTTTATTTCACTTAAAACCTTTATAATTACCGCCCTAAAAACCAACAAAGCGTACCTGAATTCCTTTTAGTCGTCAGAAATCGCTAGATTTTCAACAAACACCACAAATTCATCCTAGAGTTTATCCGGAAAAATCAATGGAACAGGAACCGGAAGTGCTCTCCCCTCAATGTCAAACTTGAGGAGTGGGGAATACATGTAAGAAGACGTTATGTAACCATTGTTGACAAGGCACAGACAATTTCGACAAGGCCTCTTGTCATCCTAATCTCAACCCTAATTAACATGTATGGAAGAAGATGGACCGGAGTGTGAGACAGATTTCCAGCAGTAGAATTTAGCGGAACTAGAGGACGACCTAGTCTCCACATGGAAAAACATCCAATGAAAGAATTTTTCTTAAATAGTGTGAACTCTTTGAGGATCGGTTTCTTGCTGCGAATTCGTTTGAATGGAGAATAATGCAGTATTTAACGTTGTGAATTTTTAATTCTAGGGTGCCTTAACGTTTCTGCATATTGTGTTAAAGCGCGTTCAATAAAATAAAGTAAGTGAGAAAAATTGTTTTGTTATTTTATTATCCTGTATACTTATTAAAATATACTGTTAACATAATTCAATATAAGAGCGGTGTAAAGCAAAAACTTGTCTGGGGACTTTGAAATTTTGACTAGTATATAATATAGTTATACATGTAATTTTAATTTCATTTAATTGTTTTAATTATGATTGATGAATGAAAAAAAATTATTGATTGATTGTATGCTGTTGCTCGTCCAATTCGAGACTTATGTACAGACGTTACAATTTACTGATGAAATGCTTCAAATTTTGATCTTTACTCAGCATTCAGGGCCATCGATCAGTAAGGGATCTTTATCGTGCCAATACCTGCAGTGGCACAGTTTTTATGGTCTCATCAGAGAGACCCTCAACTTTAAGTGCTTAGCGCATGGCGAAGGCAAAGTTGCTTCCCATTTTATGCGAATTACATTAATTATGGCCAAGATTCGAACTCAAGAACTACCGATCACAAAGCGAGCGCTATACCGACTTAGATGCCATGATCCTTTTTTATTTTTATTTTGAACGTTTTTATTATAAATAATATTATAAATAAAAGTATATAAAATGATCAAATGATCTAAGAGAAGACACTACATACGAAAGACCTCTCTAAAAAGGAGGGTGTGAAGGAAGAATCCCTCTATAGAACAGGCTCCAAGACCATAAACTAATAACAGACTTAAGTCAAAATTTCAAACCAGTATAACTTTTGAAATAATTTTGATATTGAAAAAAAATTTCAGGAAATGTTAAAATTTCAATGTTACAAAATTGCAAATTAAGATTCAAATAATTATGCTAAATAAAACTGAAGATATTAAAAATCAAATGTTTAACTTTAGTATGTTCTCAGTTTATGGTCTTGGGGCAAGGTTGCATTGTTAGAAATGAGGGAGAATAACTTAAGTTTTCATCTTCGTTCCAATATTAACATTCCTCTCTTTCTAATCAACACAAGGCTATTGTTTTGGGCAAGAAACTGTGAGAAACGGAGAAAGATGGAGTACAGCCAAGGCTTTCCTAAGACCTGCCATGAACCGTCCGAATCTGCACGTGGTGACAAACGCATACGTTACAAAGGTATTACCGGTAATCAAATTTCATTTAAAATACAATTAAAAAGCGTGTTTAAACCATCGTGTATGAATGAACGGAGGTGATTTTGAATATATGAGAATGGCTTCATGTAAAGAAACTAAATATAATAGTTTTCCTATTTCTACTTCGTTTTGAATGAATTGACTTATTCTTCAAAAACAAATTAGTCTTTTTCACTCTTTGAATTGCCGCAGACTATTTACTTAATCTATTTTGCGATTACTGTGCGTTGTATTGTATACTCGTACACCTACTTGTATGATCAATAATGGCGAAAAAGAGAAAGATAATTTTAATTGATATGCCTGTTTTTAATCAGCAGGCAAATTATTTAAAAGTTTTCTTCAGCATAATACTTCCAAAATGATTTCTTTTCATGTTGAATGCACAACTACACATGATGAAAAAAGCTAATGGAGCTATAGAATCACGTTCATGGAATGGCATTCAATCAAACATAAGAATCACGAAGTTTCGAAAAAAAAATTCTATGTTTACATAATCATAAGTTGAAAAATATTCTTTGTTACCAAAAAACTGCCCAATTTATTGAATTCAGATATTAATAGAAAAAAGAAAGGCGGTGGGAATAACATTTGTGAAAAACTTTGAAACATACCATATAAAAGCAGAGAAAGAGGTCATCATTTCTGCTGGATCCATAAATTCACCAAAAATTCTGATGTTGTCTGGTATCGGACCAAAGGAGCATCTCAAGTCATTAGGGGTAAGAAAAAAATGAACCAATTTTTTAAGCTCACCTGAGCTGAACACTCATGTAAGCTTTTCTGATCAAAATCTGCCCGTTGTCTCTCCTTCGTTGTCGTTGTCTGTGTCGTCGTTGTCGTTTTTGTTGTTAACTTTTCACATTTCCATCATCTTCTCAAGAACCACTGGAGCAGGAAAGATAAAACCCATGTTGATCATCCTCAGATAGAGCACATTCAATTTTGTTCAAATCATGGCCCCCGGGGGTACGGTGGGGCCACAATGGCCGATCAAAGTTTTACATAGTAATATACAGGAAAATCTTTTAAAAGCCTTCTTCTCAAGATCCATAGGGACATGAAAGATGAAACTTATGTTGAATCATCCTCAGATAGTGTACATTCAAGTTTATTCAAATCATAACACCCGGGGGTATAGGGTGGGGGCCAAAAAGGCCGAACAAAGTTTTACATAAAAATATATAGAAAAAATCTTTTAAAATCTTCTTCTCAATATCCATAGGGACAGGAAAAATGAAAATCATGTTGAATCATCCTCAGGCTGAGTACATTCAAGCTTGTTCAAATTATGACCCCTGGGGTAGGATGGGGCCAGAATGGCCGATCAAAGTTTTAGAAAAGAATATATAGGGAAATCTATAAAAAAAAATCGTCTCAAGTACTGCAAAGCCGTGATTAGTGATATTTATATAGAATCACCCTCAGGTACTGTAGATTCTAGTTTATTTAAATTGTAACCCCTAGGGATAAGGTGGACCACAATGAGGGATCCACGTTTTACTTTAAAATATTTTTTTCCCAAAGAATAGCAAAGCCATGACTAGTGATATTCATATGAAAGCATCCTTAGGTAATGTAGAATAAAATTTGTTCAAATCATAACTTCCAAGAGTAGAGTGGGTTGTCAATGGTGGATCAAAGTTTTGCATAGGAAAATAAAGGGAAAAATCTCAATAACAGAAAAGCTGTGTGAAGTCATATTGACATGTACATGAAAGCATTCTCATGTATTGAGGATTTAAATTTCTACAAATTATGAGTACTCTTTGGGTTAGAGAGGGAAACAATGGAGAAACAAATTCAAATTATTACAAAGGAATATATACCAACAAAATGATTAAAAGAATATATAAAAATCTTTTTCTAAAGATCTTTCTTAAGAAGTTATATGCAGAATTGATATGGAGGCATTCTCAAGTAGCATCAGAATTCAAGCACCCACCCCAACCCCAACTACCCACCCCCCACCCCCACCCCGCAGTATTTTTTCGATTCTGACCTGATTTGTTCTTTTCCCTAGCCGATGTGTTCAGGCGAGCGTGTGGTCCCTTGGTCTCTTGCCTTTATTGTTTACTACTTATACAAATTTTAATCCAAAGTTTATACGAACAATTTAAAAAAAAATCATTTTTAAACCAAGATTTGTATGAACATATATATATGAAAATTGATTTCCAGGTCTCTACCTCAGTACAAATGATTTTTTTTTATTTTTATAGGTAAAAGAATTAGATACGTGTAGTGTTACAGACAATGACATTAAGGTCTTCAACAAGATATATCTGATTAAACGATTTATCTCCAGTATTTTTTTTCTCTCTTCGGAGTCTAAAAAGTCTAAATTTCTTAAACTCCTTGCTAGTTCCTTCTAATACTGTATAATATTGACAATCAATTCTAGTTATTCTCATCATCTATTTTTTAAATATGTGATTCAGACAAAACGGTATATGTTTTGCTCTCTCCTTTTCTCATATTAATTTTTTTTTCTTTGTATAACACGTAACTCAGTGTCAATTACATACATAAAATGTTTTTGTTACTTCATAAGTATAGACTGTTTATGGTTCTTTAAAATGTAACAACTACCCGTTATCATAATGTTTATACACCTTAAACAGATTCCAGTGGTAGCTGATCTGCCCGTTGGAGAAAACTTAGAGGATCACATTAATGTTCATATGTCGTTCAGAGATTATTCAAGATCAGCGTATGACCACTCACCCTTATTTTTCTTTGAATATGGTTTCTCAAAATCAGGTAATTATTTAGAAAAACATATTTGAATTATTTAATAAAAAATGTTATGATTTAAAGACCTTGGATCTGCAAAATTGTGCTCATCTTTATACCTGGGAGCTGCAAATTTGTTATAAAGACCTGGGATTTGAAAAGTTATGATTTATAAACCTGCGATATGCAAAGTTATTATGATTTATAGACCTTGGATCTGCAAAGTTGTGCTGATTTGTAAAACTGGAATCTGCAAGGTAGTTATGATTTATAGATAAAACTGAGATATGTAGTCGAGATCCCAGTGATCTGTTTCTGAATGAGTTTTAGTGTTTACCTTAGACTAAATCTGATATCCCCTTGTTAAAGCATATTCTAATACAAAAAACTAGTTTTAATCAATTTCAACAATTAAATCAAATTGTATAAAATAAAGGAATAGAAGTATATGATAATTTGAGATCGAGAGAGAATTTTTATTCAAAATGCACATAACGAAATGTCGTGTCCATATTTGTCCATATTACGTATGTCCTCTATGCACTTTAAAGATTCTGAATGCTTCAGTTATAAGCCCTTTTGTAGTTTAAGCGATTTCATCTAATTTTTTAATTAGATCTAGAAGGTAGTTGACAGGGTTTTTTTTTTGTTTTGTTTTGTTTTTTTTTTTTTGAGAGAGAGATGATCCCATACATTTACCTTTCAAGGTCATCAAAGATGTGCCCAATTAATTGGGATAAGGTTTGGTAAATTGGCATAACATGGGACCCACGTTATTCCAATGGATAGACTCCACCACGATGGGGTCTGGTGTTGACAACCCTTCGGGAAAATCAGAAATATTGACTGCAGATTATATCAACAAATCTCCTGGCATTAAATATTCATCTATAGTATTTAGTTCAGTTCTTCTGTTAAAAGGCGTAGTGTTGTTTTATGTTCCATTCGAGAAAAAACTATTCATATAGAGACTTCACCATTTCAGGTGAAGGGCTTTAAATTTTTACTTTCAGTCTGCACTCATGGTCATTGAGCAGTGATCTTTGTCGTCCAATCTTCTCACAAGAAAGACCTCAACTTTCACTTCAGAGTACAAAGGAACAGTTGCCCTCTATTTTAATCGACTTAGGTCAGATTCCAACTCTATTTTTATCAACTTAGGTCAGATTCCAACTCACAACTTTCCAATTACGGAGCAATTACTTAACCGACTAAGCAAGTGTGACAATAAGAATTATCAGAAATGATCTGAATTAATATCAGTTGATGTCTGTATTTCGAGTTAGAGACTTCAATGATCTTGATGTAAAGGTGTTCTTACTTCTGAGTTCCTAAAATAATGGGTAGCGGCATGGAGACGGCTTCTCAACGTTTTGTCCAAGATATGTATTACAGTTTCATTTTTATGTTAAATATGGAGATATATTGACGACAAACAGCGTCTCCTTGTAAAGTCCTTATACAGACGTCCTGAGCTAGGCCTGTGATGACAGAATTGCTCCCTCTGTATTTTACCATTAGCTTTAGTACTAGGTTTAAAGCTATTCCAACGTTTAAGCTCTTCATATCGTGTTGAACCTGTTTCGAGTATTCTTATACATTATCAGATTTTTCCGAAGGCGACAAAAAACGAATATTATAATAACGTGCTGACTATTAAATTCAGTAACAATACATGCCCGTACGTGTTTGATTTAGATTCCTTTACGAAGCAAGGTGTTGTAAAAAGTGATTGAAAATTCTAATTACCTGTGCAGAAAACAAGCTTTATTCAGTAACCTTTTCATGAAAGGAGTTTGCACAAGAAAGTGACGTTTTTTTTAACTTAATATTAACGTTTCTTTTCCGTGAGGTTTAAAATGTTCAAAGTAAGGTACATTTGAATGTCCATTTGCTCCCAATTTGACTTTCTTTCAATGATGAGTTTGTTGTTCTAATGAGGTTTTTGATTTATTTTTGTAGGTCCTTTAAGCAAATCACACTTAGAGGGAAATGCATTTCTTAATGATGATGACAACTTGATTCCATACTTACAACTTTCATTTTACAGTGCTTCAGGAACTTCCCCTTTAAACAGTCAGGTTTAAGATTAATGAATTTTAATTGTTTTTCTTTAAAAATAGATTTTTTTGTATTCAAATACAGATCTGAAAAAATAGGATGAAATCCATTTAAGATTTTATTCATCCAAATCATACCTTGCAGATATTGCTTTTTTATTTTTTTTTAAATTTATTTAAATGTTTATTTTGATTTTTGACTTGCGATATGCAGGTTTTTTTTTTCTAGAAATCAGAAATACATATGGATTAAAATCGTTGACTTAGGCCGATCATTAGCTCTTTCGAAAAATATTAGAGATTAACAACGAACAGTTACCAAGCTTAACGTCAATTAAATTAAGATTTTTTTCAATTAGAACCTCAATTTTATATAAATTTTCTCTGTACTTCCGTATATGTAACAGAATGTTTTTAACAGAAATAATGTACAGATGACCTATGAAATAAAATTTATCATCCTTTTAACTTCTGTTGTACCCAGATTCAACACTTGTATTACTGTTGTGTTTTTTTTTCAAATATTCATTTCTTATATTTTTATATACATGTGTATTACTTTATAGCAAAGTGGCAACAACAATCCACATAGCTCATTTCTGGTACTATGTATCCTCCTTCATCCTAAAAGCAGAGGGAAGATTCAACTTCAGAGTAGAGATCCGTTTCATTCGCCCAGGATAGAACCAAATCATTTAGATCATCCATATGATATGAAAATGCTATTGAAAGGTAAATTTATTCATAGTACAAATAACATGAAACAATTTTTCTGAACGATTTTGTGTGTTTTTTGCTTAAATATTTGATGTTATTAGCAGTTTATGAATATATATTGTATTTTTTGTGTATATATCCTATTTATTTGGAGCGGTTTATTTATGTGAAAATATTTTTATATAGGTACACGTATAACTACTCATGTCAAAATTTTTGCTCTAACTCATGTACATTATATTATACCTTACATTATTGTTGTAGGTATAAAGCAGTTGTTAAAGTTAGCCAATACAACAGCATTTAGATCCGTTGGAGCATCACCATTAGACCCTTATGAGGAAAACTATTTCATTTACTGTAAACATTTTCCATACGCATCAGACGATTACTGGAGATGTAGAGTAGCGCTCAACTTTATATCTATGTATCACACAACCTCCACGTGTAGAATGGGGGCGGCTGACGATAAAACAGCGGTTGTGGATCCACAGCTAAGGTCTCTGATTACTAAAGAATCTAGTTTTTTCGAAGGTTTATAAATGAGAGTCGAGATCAATAAATTTGAATTCTTGAAAAAGTTTATCAATGCAGTTTGTTTGTACAAGAAGCTTACTCCATTGATCTAAAAAAAATCTTGTTTATCCTGCAACCAATATTTGCATCGCTGATAATTCAACGCAACATACCAATCTCTTAAAATGTAACCACGTAAATTTCGAAGTGTAATGTGACATTGCACATTAATGTAGCATTTATGCCATGGCGTCGTGGTTAAAATTTTCGAAATATGCCCATATTTCTAAAGAAAAGATACGATGGGGTTTTTTTTGTTTTTGTTTTGTTTTTTTTTGTTTTTTGTTTGTTTTGTTTTTTTTTTTTTTGTAGACTTAAGGACATATGAAACAATCTTTTGTCGAAAAATTGAAAATAACAACTTAGGTTATGTTTTAATGAGCTTAATGAATAGGTTTTACCTATGCAAATTTTCACTAAAATGGGATTAAGTAAAAAAAAAAAATTAATAGATTAATAAGGGTGGTTTAAAATTAAAGTGGCCAAATTTTTAAACATCAAAGACGGTTTAAATTTTTCTTTACATTCTAAAAATTATTTTTTGCACCATTTTCAATGAAATAATGCCAAGAAAAATATACTAATCCAGGCATCCATTTTTTAAAAATATTATTAGTATTTTTATCGTCCGTCCTTAAATCAAGAAAATATTGTCTTAAATATAAATTATACGTAGGCAGTGGTTGAAAACGTGACATGTATCTCTTTATGATTTCGAACTCTGTAATGGCTTGGTACAATAGCCCAAATATCGCTTAGATTTTAAACAGTTACCATACTTTGGCTCTATATGTATTTCACTCAAATTCACATCGTATTTCTTCGCTTTTTAACAACATTTAATACTTAATTACAGAGTAATGGGGGTAAACAACCTGAGGGTAGTTGATGCTTCCGTCATGCGTCATGTGACTTCCGGAAATACAAACGCTCCAACGATCATGATTGCAGAAAAAGCCGCAGATATGATTCGAGGAATTGATAGTGTGAAATTAATCCGGGAAAGACTACAGAATTATAGAAAACTTTTGAGAGAGAGGAACAAAGACTGACTTTACAAATATTCAAGGATCTAGTTTTGATTAGAGTTATCGATATTGGTCTACAAAAGGTCGTGGTGTCTTTAATTTTAAAGTTGATTTGTACATAATGGGATCACATTCACGGAGTTTCAGCCTAAGTAATAAACAGTTGAAACGAATCATTTTCTTTTCATATTTAGTATTGCTATGTCACAATCACAATACATTTTAAATTCGAAATAAAGTTCCTGAAATATTTTATTTGTGTTCTAAATGATACTTTTCAACATTTCAATCATGAAATGTTTGATATTAGAGAAATACGCCTTGTTATTAATAACTGATAGTAAACCAATCAATGCAATGGAAATATAATAAGGTATTCATTTCAAGATACATTTTATGAAAGACAACTCTCTAAGTCTCGGTTGCTAATGCCTAGTGTTCAACTTACACTCAAAAATCTGACTTGCCATGCATTATTTCATGTTTCACAACTCAGCGTCATTCTAAGTCCAGTTCAATTATCCGTTTTATATGGATGATCATATCATTAAGTAAGTGTGTTTCTGAAATTCCTATAGAAAATATATGTAAAAAAAAAATAAACGAGAAACTTTTTTTGATAATTTTAATGTAAAAGATGTCTTACTTGTTTCTTTTCATTCGTTTCATTCTCTTTATTTTTTTTTCATGAAAATCTTGCAACTTGCAAGCTTAAAAATTATGGATAACATAAGCACTAGTCGACTAATTGTTCTTCACCAATTAGAGGTATTTTCTCTTTTCATTTCATTCATATCCATTATTAAGTATCCGCAGTTAGCTTTACAAAATTAGAAAACAACAATAGTTTAAAATTTGCAAAAATGTTAATTATCCAAAATCGAAAGAGACGTTGGTCTTTTACCTTCAAAACATTTTAAAGATCATGGACCACATTGCAGTTGATCCCATGTTAATATAGCCATATCTTTTCATTTCAAATGTCTGGCTTTAAAGGTAAGCCCAAAGATATAAAAAGGCAACGTCTAGAGTAAGGGCTTATGGGAGCATTGGCAATGAATATATGAACAATTTTCTTAGGGAACAAAGGAAATAACTGATTTTTTTCTGATTCTACGGTTTATGGTTTCTAAAAGTAACGATAGCAAAGCTAAAAGTTAATAGTTTTTGAAGGGGTGAATTTTACGGACATTTGTTTTCAAAATACTATACAAAGGACATATTAGATTGCAAAGATATACTTTATATTACCGAAAGTGTATAAAGACATGGCCAGTTAGAAGAACGTATGGTAGTTTATCGCATACTCTATTACTTATCGCTTTTTTCATTATTCATGAATTTCATTAACTTTCATTAAAAGGGTCTGTGAATTCTTTTACAATTAATAGATTGAAAAGTAGTCTAGGTAAGTAGAAGATATTGGTAACACTCTAAGATAACGACGTTATTTTTGCACGAAAGGAGTCAGGAAAGAGGAAAAATTCATAGACATTGTATCAAATATCTTCATATTTTTTCTTAACCATTACAATGAACAAAACATCTTTTTGATAAAGCTTGAAAAAAAAATTAAGCAGAAAAAATAATAATGAACGGACAAAATAAATTTAAGTCTTTCAAAATAAAGGTGGAAACCCTAACGATGATAAGAAGAATTTGAATGTGCTATACAACCTTTATTTCTTTAGGGAGAGCTGAATTGTCAATTTTATTTCATCATTATTGGTAAAGATTCTGTTATTTTCTCTTATTTTATTTTTCAGGTTTATTTCGTCCCTTTTTCGGTTTTTGTCCATAAACAAATACGCAGATTGTCGACATTTATTTCTGTCGCTGCTCAGTTTTAAATTTCCGGTTGAAGAAATCTTCAGACATCGCCGAAAGTCAACAAAACTTTTTTATTAAAATACCTGATCGCAGTCTTCACGGTCTATAAACACTGACCTGCAACATCATAGATCCCAGTTGTTTAATGTCTGCACTCTTTTGTACCTGTTATCATATTACATTTTTTACGGTTCTGTTTAAATGGTGCATATGTTTGGCAAACCATGTTAATTATGCATGTCTCGTTAAAATGTTTCGTTCAGTCTAGGTCAAAAATGCTTAAATATTTACTTCATTTGTTAGGCTAATAATTTAATCTAAATGTTTTGTGCAATAAACGTATTGTTTCTTTCTAAAATATATTGTTTTTCTTTTAACATTTTCAGTCCTCGTCAGATATGTTGAGTCTTTATCAGTATGTGTGAAAATCTCAAAGTGAGATAAAATAAAGAAAAAAAACGATAAGAACATAATCAATACACAATTCTCTAAGTTCGTATGAGAGGACAGCAAGATAATATGCATGTTAACCTTCGAAGTAATTTTTGCTAACAAAATTAATTCAATTATTTTCTTATTTAAAGATAAGAATTGACGAGAAAACAAATAGATCTAAATGGCCCATTCTCGGCTTAAAATGACGTAAAGTACAGTTAATTGTTGATTGTAAACTTCAACAACGTGTGTTGAAGTTTTCCGTTAGTATAAAAAGGGACCAAACACTTTTCTTAATTTATGCGTATTACATTGTACGTACCCGGGTTTTTTCATTATCTGATGATAATACTGAATAATATTTAAAACCCATGACAAATAGAGTACTTCTTATTAAGGTACTTTTAAGGACAACAGACGGAAAGAATAACACCAAAGGAACTAAAATTTCTTTTAAAGGAAAACATAATATCATGAATATTAAGCGATAATAATATGAATACATAGAATTGAAATTAAAAACCATCGTGTATTTTCAGTAATTAAGGTCTTCCGTTTCCAACGGAAGACCTTCTACTGATTCTGTTGTTTCTTTTCCACCATTATTATTAATGTCTTGCGTTTCCAACGGAAGACCTTCTACTGATTCTGTTGTTTCTTTTCCACTATTATTATTTTTTTTTACCGATTTTGTGCAGACGATTTCTCAAGAACGCTTCGACAGTTTTTCATGAAACTTTCAGCAATGATGGGAAACTATTTGAACTTTATGCTTTTTTTTATTTTGCCGTCGTCACTTCCGGTCGCAAGATATGGTCATTTTTCTGTTTTTAAAGTGTCATTTTGTCCGAGAGTGTTCTCGAAGACGGTTAGAGATTGAGCCCTGGAACTTTAAGGGATGATAGATTATGACTCGTAGATTTGAGAAGGATATAACGTTTTTGTGGCCGTCACGTCCGTTGTACACCGGAAGTAGTTTAAAAATATGCAAAATTTTATTTTCTCTTTAAGGTCTTCCGTCTTCACGGAAGACCTTATAGTGATTCTAGTGTTTCTTATTATTATTCTTTTTATTATTTTTTTGACTTTTTAATTTTGTGCACGCGATTTCTCGAAGACTACTGGATGAAATGACGTGAAATTTTCAGAAATGATGTGTCGTAACATGAATTTTATATATCCGGGAGATTTTTTGGAAAATTGCTTCCGGTGCCAAGTTACGGACAATTTCCTGAAATTAAATTGACATTTTGTCCGCGATTAAACTCAAAAACGGTAAAAGATATCAACATGAAACTTTCAGGGATTATAGATCGTGATATATACCATCCAGGACGCGACTCTTCGTTCGTCGTCGGTACTTCCTGTCGTTAGGAGAAGCGAATTGAAAAAATCGCATTTTCTAACTTTTTTGTTTTTCAATATTTTTTATTAATTTTTGGAATGATAATAGAGACTCTTTGATTGATGCTTACTATATAAGTTGTTTGGATATTGATTTGTCTGAACTCTAGATATTAACATTTGAAAATCTGAAGCGGGACCATGATGGCGACTCTCTCTGTCAACTCCGCCATTTCGCGAGTAGGGGTTTATGGAGGCAGCTGAGCGTTTGATTAAACGATTCTGACATAAGGATACATGAAATGTAAAAAACTACTTCGACTCTCACGTAGTAGTGAAATGGTTGGAGGAGTTACCTCCCGTTACTTGTTTATATTATAATAGATAATCAATGTAAATATTGTAATTAATTGGTCAATTGACAAAAGAATTATAAAAGTATTATTGAAAAATGATGTTCTGTTAGAAAATAATAATAGTGCTGCCAAAAGAAAGGCAGTCTGTTGTATTTTATCAATATGATATCTGATAACTTATGATCATTGATTAAGTTGAGGTACAAGGGGGCAGTACAGCCAACTGTCTTGTGTCTTCACTTTGGTACAGAAACCAATTGGTTTATCGATCAAAGCGGAGTGTGCAAAGTTGCCGTAGTCAGTGACTAGTTAAATTGTAGCTGTGTGACATTAGCTATAGGTTTGTCATTAGGACAGAGAAGCTCTTACAAAGTTAAATCGGTAATCCGAGCACGGACCTACTGACCGCTCAGGTCCGACACGTTACAGTAGTACGTTGCAATTGAGTGTCAATCTTAAAACTTAATTTCCGTTTCACTGCTTTAGTGTAACTGGGCTATAATAGGTTGCATATACTTTCTTAACGTCGAAATAAAATAAAGGCGCTAAGAATGTTTTATTTTTAAAATTTAATTGAAGCTATCATACCTATTTAATAGATCAGTCCAAAGAAAAGGCGCGAATATTTACTCGTGGCCTTTGGCGCGAAATTATGAATGCTTTTTATAATTCTAAGACAGGTGAACTGTTGCAAAAGTACCGGTATACACTAGTATATTTGGAGCAGTACTCCCAATAGCTTAATGGTTAGCACGTTGGGGATATAAAAGTAAAAAAAAAAAAGATCATTCACGTTGGCGACATGGGTTCAATCCTCCTTGTGAGCAAAATTTTGAATCTCTTTTCAGCTCGATTTTACGTGGGTTTCTTTTCCTAAAATGGACGGAAGACCTCTCGTTGCTCGCAACGAGATCGTATCTAGTTTTTTAAATGTTTCTTATGGAGGCAAATAGAGTGTCTCAAGTAATAGTATGTCCACCGGAAGTTCTTTTTCCCAAACCGGAAGTAGTCCAAAAAATGAGCATTTTTTCCTCGAAATTATCAGGAATGATTCTTTTACACTCAGAGAGGAGTTATAGGTCATTTAAAGTACTTCCGGTCAGACCGGAAGTGAATTTAAAAAACCGGAAGTTGTTTGAAAATTATAGATTTCACTCTTAAATGTGTTTTCACGTATCTTGAATAATTGATATGAACATTTTTTTCATTTAAAGTCGTTTTATAATCTTATCAAAAATCGAACGGAAGACCTACTCGTTGCTCGCAACGAGATCTCATCTAGTCTTTCTTAACTATTTCTTTTCTGGGTTTTAGATGTATAATTTAATGAATTAAAGACTCCTTGTTAAGGTTTAAATATATATATTTTTTAAGCCGTTTGATTTAATTTTTCAGTTTTGTTTTTCAAAATTCTATACATTTGAAAAGGTATATGTTTTTATGCTCTTTGTATGTTTTTAAAACAAAAAATAATTTTGATACACTTCCCAGGTTTTACAGATAACAATCTGCGTTCTGATTAGGTTGATTTGGCATTTTTTTCTTTTTTGCAATCGCGCTTCATTTATATGAAAAAAAAAATCAACAATATTTTTAAATTAGCCTAGGACGTTAAGATATTAGCATATTGATATTTTACCGCATCTATACAGTGGGAAGGGAAGAGATGGGACCTCATCTACAAGCTAAAAGTGTGTAATGTATACATTTAATTCTACACGGAATATTTATATTCAGTGAAAAGTATTAAGTTTAAAAAAAACGTCTGGATCCGCCACTTAGCTAAATTTTTCCATAAAAATAAAATCATGTTTGTCTGATATTATTCTTTGAATGAATGAAACAAAATGTTTATCAATCGTTACTGTTTTCAGCTACTAAACGATGTCAAAGAAGACCATCAACGAAAGGTGCAATGTACTTTATTTGATCATTCTTTTTTTCCTTTTTATAATACGTGAAGAGTTGTCATGAAAGCTGCTTAATGGCATATTTTTACTGTGAACAAAAGTTAAAGTGCAGGTTATTCAGGGTAACTTTAATTAAGAGGGTTTTTTTTCCTTCCTCAGCCTTGTTTCTTTAGTTTATAGATATTGTGAACCCGGATTTTATAATGTCTTATATCATTCAACGATTTCATAATTGAAGAGGATTTTCAACCCACGAAACAGACATGTTTATTATTTTATTGATTTATTGTAGATTTTGATATATGAGCACTCGTTTTTTCTTCATTCAGTGTTGAAGAACAGTCCTCAAAATCTCAAGTATATAAATACTTAAACTTGACAGAGGAAAAGCTGGGATATATTTTCTTGATATTTTATTTTTTTCATAGTTTGAAAATTGAATAAGTATCTTAATGTTATCTTGGTTTGATGTATATATTTAACTTGTTTTTTTATAGTATGAACTTAAATGACTAGACAAAGTAACAGAAAAATGGGGTGTTCAGGCCCGTCAGACATAATTCTTCAACTGGAACACGTTACTCGGTAAATATGCCCGACTTATTGAAACACTTTTATGCATAATCAACAAACAAGCTACGTGTACCATTGTGTTTATTCCAATCAGACGGTATTAATGTGTTCATAAATGTATTTTAAAAAAATAAAAAAAGAAGATGACTTTGTGTGGTTTAAATAGCTCTAAATTGCCTTTAATGTGAAGAATTAACAAAGAGTCGGTTAGTCGGAGCTTTCAGCAATTCATTTATGAGAGTCTTATATAAGACCAAATATTTTGCGGTGGTCTTCAATTAAGTGGGTCTTTCTATACCTCGAAAACAAGGAAAATTAAACCCTCGCGAAATTAAATGAATCCACAGAATTAGAGGTGGGATGAATACGAAAAGACATCTCAAAATATATATGAAATTGGGGGGGGGGTGTATTTTATCAGTTTAATCATATTTGCTTAAAATTAAAACTGTAATCAAGAAATGAAACTGTTTGATTTAATATTCATTTTTGTCCCTACAAATAATTATTGATATAAGTATGATTTGTATTTGAGAAACATATGCAGTGCCATCATTCATTCACATTTATTTACATTAATTGATTTGTCATATGTTTGCTTTCTCGTCCTATTTTATACTTCATATATCACAAATGATAAACTAGGTTTTATAACTGCGATATGTAATCTATAAAAACTCATATTATTGAAATTTGGTGACCCATACATAATCTAAACAAGTCAAACTACAGTCAGCTGTCCTTAAAAGTAAAAACAGATAGATATCAATTGCGTTACACATACCGCTAAATCCCTGATACAATTCTTTTTCGCAAGTTACGGTCTGATTTTTTTTCTCTTAAAATTTATCATAGATAGATGTTTATCATAAAAAATGAGTAATCAATGGACATCTGTGCAATGTATCTTAAGATATAGGAGGGTATAAGAACGTTGATATTATTTCTGGAAAATATTTAGAGGAATAATTATATACCTTCTGAGATTCGCCATAACGTTCGTTGTAACAAATCTATTTGTTTTATTATATCCTTTACATTTTCAAGATAGGACTATACAGCCCTTACCCCCTCCCCTTTTCACCACAGAAATGCCAGGAAATCGTATACCTATCAGATTATTTACTCTTTAATCCATTTTTTTTTGCTTAAATTTGCGTGAATATGCACTGAATATATATGTATTTATACACAAAGAAATTTAAAAAAAACTTTAATATATTTATTCCACAACCTTTGTAATTTTCATAGATACATTTGCAGCAACAAAAAAGCGGACTTTGATCTGTTGATGCAGACTTTTGCCAAAAATTCAGCTGAATTAGTATTTAACAAGGTGGTCCGATCCTGGATAAATTTTCTGTTTCACGATATCGGTCGATGAGTTTTCTTTGGAAAAAGACGCCATTGATTCAAGGGAACTTTGCTCAGACACCGTCCGTCTTTCCGACATCCGGCTGTCGTACTGCCGGGTTGGTCGCTGACAATTGCAGCGCATGACATTCACAAACTCTCGTTTGAAATCTCGATACGAGAGGATATACATAAAAGCGTTTATGCAGCAGTGGAGTACTTCCAAGTACATGATCATCACCATTGTGATGTCCATTTCCGTTTCCGGAATAAACAAAAATGAGCGAACATAAAATTCGCCAAAGACTACGATCAAGGTAAAGGCTGTTTTCGGAACAACACAAAAGAGAAAAGCGACCATCAGGATTACAAGCGTTTTAGTGAGCCTGTTTCTCTGGGTTACCTTGCGCTTCAAGAAATTACTTGGATGACTGTCACTAAGTTGTCGTACGAGTTTGTCCTTCGAATGGAGACTAAATGCAACAATGGTAACCATAAATCCGATAATAACGACAACAATGGGAATAATTCTTGTTATGAGTGTATCTATTAATGTCACATATTTTTTATCCAGGTCGAAAAGCTTAGGTATTGGCACTGTCAGACCAATAAAGTAAATTAGGAATACAGCAACATACATTTTGCGGATTGTCCAAGAACTGTGAAACTTCATTGGCATCGTCATTACGCATGCTCGTTCGATTGCAATCATAGCCGTAGTGAAAGCAATCCAGGATATTGGAATGTTTCCAATAAATGCATAAAACTTCATCTGCCAATGGTTGTTTTGTGTGATTAGTGATTCAAAACCATACAATTTCAGATTCAGTCTAAGAGTCAACCAAGATACCAAGACAACGGAAAAAAGGTTCGCCACACATATACTCTGTAAAAGAATAAGACTGCCTGTCCTCTTCCGCTGACGGAAAAGCACGACTAGGCCCGAAATGTTTCCGTAAAGTCCGATCAGAAGAGTTAAAGGATATAATCCTGAAAGTGTCACCCACAGAAATGTTGAATCTGCCATTTATCACTCTAAAATATAAATGTACGCACTATAATATAGAAATACATTCTGCCTGAAATTCAGTGTAAATATGATACATAATTTGTTTAAATGTATTCTATTTTCTAACTAACCAACCTCTATTTAAGTATAGGAACATTGTTTTGTTTACATTTTTAAATTGTTGACAGTCATCCTTTGCAGTCCTTTCGATTTACATGTTATACAAAAAAGGCGATTAAATGCTAATGAAAATTGAAAAAAAAATTATGTAATTCCTCGGCCATTTTGAATTGAATGTGTGTTTGCCCATCCTTAGAAAATGCTTAAAATGGACAAACTCAATGTTGATTTATAATCTCAAGGAAACAGGAATCTTGAAAACCACAGGTGATGCTTCATATTTTTAAACTAAATTATGCCGACCGACCGGCCTAGTATTTTCATCAGAGTGGGCAATATTAATTAAAAGATCGCCATATATTGTCATAATACTTATTTTAAATATTATCTCCTCAAACAAACCTTCAACAATGGCAGCATGGAGATGCAGTTTTTTTTTAAATCGATTCATTATATAGGGATGAAGATTTGTTGTAATTTGTTGCGGGAATTTTAGATAGTTTAACCAGGAAATTATGCACTATAAAGAGATTGAGTCAATAACATTATAAAGCCAAACTCCGTGTACGAACTCCGCTGAGTGCATTTCTAAAGAGCTAAAGCCACGAAGGGGAGAAATCGGTCTAGATCTATATTTTTCAGGAAATTTAAACTTTCGTTATTTAAGGGAAAAATAATGATCAAACTTTCTACTAGTCTTGAACTCAAAAGCTTTACGTCATATTTTTTATTTGATGACGTCATATTTGTACATTAAACGTCAAAACAAGTACACTTTGCTGATTTTAAGCAAAATCAATTGTTTTTTTTTATATCTTTAACTCAAAATTTTACCTTGACCACACCCTACAAACAAAATGAAATTTATGTGTTATTAAAAAGATGTAAAAATAAATACAAAGGGCATATTTTAATTTTGTTTTTAACGTTTGGTCAGATTCCTTCCTAACGGTTCTGTGTCCACCCTATCAATCCGTTCGCACAGAGTCCGCTTGCTTCCATTCTCGTTCGCCCTGTAACCCGTTCGCCATATATACTTTTGTAATTTTTTTTATGTAGAACATTATCTTTGAATTTTATTATTGGGACTCTCGGCTAGATACAGAATGTGATACAGATTTGACCATGTATTATTCTCCACGTAACGTTAGATGCACGTGAGATACATGCGGACATTTGCCACTTGTTATTTTTTTTAATTCTAAAATTATCAATTTCATATTAATCTCTCTGATTTTAAAGTCTAATGTGTTAATAAAAAAAGTCGCTCAACATGGAGTTTTTTTTCTTTCAGTTTTCATTAATTTCATATATCTGTCCGAGTTTGAAGTACGATGCAGTAAAGGTTTGCTCAAATATAGCCAATCTGTAAAAAGAAAGTGTTTTTTTTAAGTCGATTGTAGTGAGATAGGCAG
The DNA here is from genome assembly GCA_003671525.1 of Saccostrea glomerata. Lineage (NCBI taxonomy): Eukaryota > Metazoa > Mollusca > Bivalvia > Ostreida > Ostreidae > Saccostrea > Saccostrea glomerata. Next base: position 170,288 of record PRKT01000358.1, on the reverse strand, counting down.
TCCCCGAGTTTTTGTGTATTTCTTAATTTTGTGAGTGATACATCGGGTGCAGTGAAGTCACCAGGAAATAAATATTACAAGTTGAAACCGATAACGTTATATCAGATTACACGAATCCTGTTCAAATCTTAAGGGTGTAAACATCCTATTATTTATAATTCATGTGAAGAATTTCACTGATGCACCTACAAGGAATTGACCTTAAAAATTTAGAGTACGTTCTCCACCGAGTCAATCTCAACTAATTTGGAACACGAACTCAAACTCTGGAAAAAGAAATCTTCAGCTTTTGGAGGTATGAAATATGTAAACATAAATATCAAAATAAGGGGTCATGAACGTGCTAGTTACCTGCATATGCATTATATAGGCATTTTATGTACGTCTGCAAATGTAAATAAAATCCTGCTTCATTCTGTCATTCCTAAGATGGAAAGCAGCACAAAGTCTTTAAATGAGGCCCGGTCTGACTGTCAGTCCGACTGTCCATCCATCCGTCTGTCCTTCCGTCTGTCTGTCAGTCTGCCCTACTTGTTTTTCCGCATTTTTTTCTAAGCGCTTGCAGACATTTAGCTGATTTTTATATGTGATTGTATCCTGATAAGTAACAAATCAATTTTGGATTTCATTCCGCTTCATTGGTTTTTGACGGAATTATGGCATTTTTAATTTTTTCATTATTTTAATTACGATCGGATTCGTTATGCACTAATTTATAGTTCCAAGCAAGTTAAACTTACACAATAGAGCATTTCTAAATAAGAATGAAGAAAATATTAAGATCCAATGATAATGTAGACGTAAAATATTTATGATTGGGATATCCGTATGGCGAACAAGAATTATGGTTTAGACCCTGCAATAGATAGGTTGAACGGACACAATAAACGACACTTTAAATTTAGATTGACTCTTAAGTTGGTTTGGAGCGTACTTGACAAATCTTGAGTCTGTACTCCGTTGGAGTTGGAGTATGAGTACAGTATTTTTTTTATAACCTCAACTTTGGAGTACGAGTATGTATTTGGAGTACAGAGTTTGAGTACGAATTTGATCATGAACTCCAAAAAGTTTTATAACCTTGGGATCTCATCTGTTTTTAAAATGACTCATCCATATCTGATTTTGTCCTATATTTAGTTTATGTGTTTTACATTATTTTATTAGTATTATTAACCCCCTTCCCCGCAGTCACGAATTTTAACGCATATACCATTTCCTATTTTAACACAAAATCACGCATATACCGTTTCCCCGCAATCACACATTTTTACGCACTTTGAAAAGTATATCTACTCTCTAATTTAATGCCTAGATTACTTTATAATATTTTATGCTTGCTAAAATCTCAAAAAGTAAGAAAAATATTTTCTAATTAAAATATCATAATAATATTTATTCTTAACTTTAGAGAAACTTGTACCGCGCTAGCAAGTGCTTGCGGGGAAATGGTAACATTATATTTCTATGACGTGAACATTTAAAAGTGCATATTGCATAACAGTTCAGTAAGTTGTAAAGAGTTAATACTTGAAGCATTTTCTTTTAAAATTGACCCATCCATAATTATTTTTTTCTAAAATTATTTTATCCTTTTTTAATAATTAAATAAATACATGGTGCAATAGAATCTACATATAGTACAGTCTACCGGTACAATGCAAATCTACAATTATAATCCATTGTTTAAACTTTTTCCGGAAAGTACTTATACGTACATAACGTTTTAAAATATTCCAATTCATAATTATGTGTTTCTTGATACTTACTGGAAAAAGGTTGAATTTTCTCAATCTTATCTGCAGTTAACCAGTGAAGCTTCAACCAGTATATGAAACATTTTCACCAATGTCAGTGAATAAACATATTTGTTTTAAAGGTTACATACATCTGATGGCGTCATTCAGGAGTTTATTATTTCGTCATGCTTGATTTTGCATGATGATATTTATCTTCAATTTCCATCTTATTTATCGCTTCAAAATATGAATAAAGGGTGAAACTGACACGTAAGTTGAAACATTATCATTTGGTTTTTAATATTTTACAAACGTACTTTTTCGGAATTGTCATCGGCTTTTAAAATGTAATTTCCGATTTAATGAACTACTTGACTTCCAATGATGCGGTAGAATGCATACATGCGTAAATGTTATACAATAACTATTAATGGAAGGTTTATTTGATTTTTATTTATCTTATTGCAGGATAGGTAATTTTTTTCACGTTATGCAATTAAAAAACAAGGCCATTTCCTTAGACATGTACTTTTAAGTTGTTTTCATTCTCATGCTATTAAAATAAGATCTAGGTTTATTTCCAGGGTGTAAGATACTTGCACGAAAAGGCGGTGATGTTCTAGTTTAATGCCTGTCAAACAAAAAGAAAACAAACAAAACCAAACAGAAAATTTAGTTTCCAAAAAATATCACAAATAACCAGTTTCACAGTCGGACCAATTCATTAAAAGATAAATTGCATTGGCGTTTAGTACGAATTTTCATAAGTGTAGGGTATACCATACTTCTGAAATAATTGAGCTATGATTAGACAAAATTTGACAGGAAAACAAGGAGTGCTTATTTCTCGAAGAGAGCGGACACCACTTCTCAAAAGGGTTCATATTTTCTGTCTGAATTTAGACATATTCATGATTTAGGATAATTTACAAAATTTTAAGTTATTAGCTGTTGTCATCCTTTTTTAAATAGGGATATAAAATCATTTTTATATCTGATGAAACTGTAAGAAAGCAACAGTCTTAAATTTATCACAGAGTGAAGAAGAAATCTTTAATTTTGGTATGTCTCTATACGTCGATATAGCTGTTTTCTTGACATACCATAATCGCGTCTGGTCATTAATAATATTGAAGCATAAGTTGATATGTTGCTGGTGACCATAAAAAATTTAAGGTCTTTTGAAAAAAAGATATATTGATGTTTTTATATTTGATCAAAGATCAGTAAAAGTGTTATCCTGATGTCACATGATGATATATTATCTCTGTTATCATACCTCAAAGGTCAGAATCTTGACCAAAAGGTCCAGTCATATAGCAATAGAAACAGGTATAAAAAGGGAAGGAAAACATCACATAAAATCTTGTCCTTTTGTTTCAGACAAAACTATAACTCATGTATGATAGATACAGTAATTTTCTATAGTTATAAGCAATTTGTTTTGGTACAAGAATACTCACATTTTTAGAATTCTTTGATTTTTGAGCCGTGTTCATTTTTTGTGGAAGCTTCAGTTTATACCGCACGATTTTCTTTTTACTCTTCGTGATTTTTTTTCTATTTATGATTTTTTTAGAACAGTACGTCAGACATTTCATTAATAAAACATTTTTTAATTAAGTTTGATCATTAACTAAAAAACATCATTAGACAAGTGTTGGATGCAAAATCCATTAATTGTGACGGCAAACAATTTTTAAATTTGTCGCAATTGATTGTTTACATTACCTGTTTAGTTCCTGAAAGTTGTGACTCACGCAAATTTACAGCTTTTACATGTACTTTCAGATTATATCTGTAGGAATATATAATAAATTAGAGTCTGTATTACGAACAATTTCCGAATCCTTTCGGCGTTATAATGACTTAAAATGTATTTGGCCTTTTTCATACCAATTGTAAGGTTTGTTTTATATTGAATTTGATAACTGTATGATCCGCCTTTCTTATAACTACACAAAATTACAGAAAATAAGACTGATCAACAGGGATTATTTTACTTTCCTTCGCAACTGACCTTACCTGTATAATTTACATGCTTCAGTGTTGTTTGTTTTCTCTGCAGATTTGTGTTGAAATTAGATTTATTTAGATTGAAACTCAGCCTCGTAGCCTAGTCTCTTCCTCTGTCTGTTCATTCTTTACTTAATTAACAGTCCTTGTCGTACAAAATATCCTCATCTCTAGTTACTGCTATATCATGATTTGATTCGCTAGCAATATTATTTTTCGATTTTTTTATGAATTTTAGTAGCATGTATTTGAAATATTTAAGATATATTGGTTTTGTTATTTAAAACTTAGATTTATTTAGATTTGAAAATGCAATGATTAGATCATAGAAAAGGACAACATTTCCTAATTTTCAATCAAAACACCAAATAATTCTGGTTTTATATCTTCCATTAAATGGCAAAAAAAAAAAATTTTAAAGAATCCAACTCGATCAAATTAAGAAACTTTAGTACGTTTTATATCCGAAAATATGTCTTAATATTTTGCTTCGTTAAAAAGAAATAAGTTTAAAAGTTACTTAGCCTTCATTTAAAAATTAAAGAAGCTGATGTCACGGAGTTTTGTTACAAAAGAACTCTGAAATAGCTGGTTAAGTCACAACGATATCAAAATCGAGTAGGGCGCCAAATGATTTGAAAATGGTACAAACGGTATTTGAATGATAGAGATTCTGTACAAACTAAAATAATGATAATTTTTGAGAAACATCTGTAACATTTAGAGTTAATCGCCTCACAGCATTGTTTCTGATCTTAAGTTGCGATGCTACTGGAACAAATTGTCAATAAAATAAGAGTTAAACAACTGATACATACACGTTTTAAATGCATACATTGGTATTAAACAAATTTGTGTGCAATGTAGAATGTAAAAAGAGATTCCTTTGAGAACCTCATGATTGTATCATGTTTTTGTTTGTTTGTTTGCTTGTTTGTTTGTTTTTTTTTTTGTTTTTTTTTTTCCTTTTTTTTGACGTAAGAGTGTTGTTAAGTGTGCTCTGTAGATACAAAACGTGTTGATATGAAAATTAAATAACATCAGAAACAAAATATATTCTATATATGATAAAGTGCTCGCTTTTTCTATAGACGAAGAGCAGTAACGAAGATCGGTATAGTGCGCGAACTTTACGGGAAACCGTCTTGTAACATGATGTATTTTTATCCAAAAATTAGGATCAGTTCCCAAAGGACATGATGATTTAACAGGTATAATTATGGAAACGTTTCGACCGATCTTTTCATTTTAAGGATGAATTCTTCTGATCATTTTACCGCAAGTGGGTCTTCGTACTCAAACATGTCGTAAAATTCAAACGGATAACAATTTACAACCAAATTTCAGTTTTGTTCTAACTATGTCTGGAAATTCAAAATTTATTAACTTGTCCCAATGAGCTCTGCTCTCAACTGCTAAATTAATATGTCTTGTCGTCAAACTACAAATATTTCCGTAAACAGGTGACATCGAAATAATCTGTCCTGCAAACCTGGGTAGCTCTCTAGCTGTAATCGAAGGAAAAGTATTCATTATAAATTTCAAAGAATCTGAAGCATCCGCAATTCTTCTTTCCGGTATACTTAAAGATACTGTCTTGGAATCCCATACCAAGCCAAGCCACTCCATAGACTGTTTGGGCTGAAATATTGACTTTTCAACATTGATTAATAAACCTGCTTGAACAAGAGAATTACGAACAAAATTTGAAGCTTTCAAACAATTTTCGTAATTGTTACCAAACCGAACTCGTCATCAAGATAGAGAACAATGTCAATACTATGGTTCCTCCAGTGTTTCATAAATGGTCTAAGGCACTTGTTAAAAATATAAGGTGCTGAAGTCAAACCGAACGCTAAAACATTGAAACAATAAAACTGGTCATTCCAACAAAACGAAAAATATGTCAGCTGTTTCCTACATAAATCAATATGGTGGTATCCTGATTTTAAATCGAATTTAAAAGGAAAACATTGTTTTTTGAAAAAATTCAAAGCCACGTTCCAATATTCAAACTTTCCTTTCTTTTTTTCTACAAATTTATTTAATTTGCTTAAATCTAAAATTAGCCTCTTTTTACCCGAACCTTTGTTAACTGCAACACTAAGTGGGCTAACAACAAAAGGCTGGAAAGGATCTTTTTCAATGCAGTCGGATTCTAATAGATCTGAAATTGAACTATTTACAAATTCAACATTTTCATGAGCTGACTTATTATTCTTGAACTTCATTGGAGGTGGTGCCGTCTGAAAAGGAACTACTTAACCGTTATTAATGGTATCAATAACAAAATCGCTAGCACCAATACCTTTTCAGTATTCAACATGTTCAACATGCTTAACTAAGTTAACTACTTGATTCAAAAAACAAATCAATTTGCTCATTTAAAATTGAATCATGAACAAAAATGTCATACTTTTCAATTGATTTACTGGGTACTTGAATTGTTTGTGGCCTGAGGTTGGGAACTTGATTTTGGGGTTGCTGTGCATTGCGACTTCCAGTGCCCGTATTTTCTACCGTTGTAGCAGATGTCATATGGGGATGCTTCGCGACGCCTTGAGAAACGAAAGGGCTGATGAGAAGGAGTAAGCCTACGGTCAGGTGGAGCAGAAACCGTCGCTGATGCATTTCTGTTGGAATAAGGCTTGAATCTTCGTTTCTCTCTGAGTGACCGGAGCGCCCTATTCTACGCCTGCCGCATACGCTTTCGTCGTCCGAGTTAAAGATGGGGTCATCTCTCTCGTATTCTCTTACAGTGGTCCAACCCGATGGTGATTTATCTGCTATACGAATGAGCTTGTTTCTCTTGTTAATCTTGGTAATAACAGAAGAAATAATGGCAGCTGAAGTAGAATCTTTAACTGACAACTTTTTCTGTACTTTAGCTAAATCGTTCAGAATTGAATTCAAATTGAATTTTGCTAAAATACATAGTAATAATTGTCAAATCGCAAACTCAAACATAGCATAAACATGTTACTTGTACTTAACGTTAGGCCTAAGCCCAATAAGGGTTATTCAGATGCATGCAGAAGACAGCATTCGTATAATCTTTTTTATTGCAACTTCAGCTCGTAGTATATGATAAATTTCCTTTGATATTGTAAATGTAGAATATATATCCCAAATTTATAGACACTCCGTAAGAAAATAATAAAATAGCATCTATAAATTTGTAGCTGTTTACATTCGATAAGAAACAAGGTCGATTCATTATATGGCGGCCTATGTGGGTTAAAAATGAAATATTTCTGAAACATCATAGACCATGTAGCAATTATTTGAGTCTAAACTAAAGGTTTGGGTTCATGAAAACAAAGTCAGATAGACAAAATAATGATTTTACATTATTTCCAGTAAATTATAATCTTCATTTTTTTATAATTTGTAACAGGTAAGTCTTGTTTTCACAATAATCACAAATGAAGAACTTTTGTGGTCTGACGAGGCTTTCTCTGTCTCAGGAATAACACAGGGGTGTCCAAATTCAACGTAGAATCCTTATGGACGGTAGAAGAAATGTCATTCAGCAAGGACTCTTCGTGTGAAGGTTGCCGGAAATCAGCCAAAAAATCTTTTTGCTTCGACATTAGTACTGGTAGATGTTGCACTAATTCGACGTATACATGCCTAGCATGATTTTAACCTACAGAACCACGAAGTCTTAAACCAATCGATCTTCGATACAGCCACGCCCCCAATTTCTGTAAACAAACCAACGTGTTTACCGTAACTTTTATAAATATTTTTTAAAACATTAAAAATCGCCGATATAACAATTAGGCCAACATGTACATTCTCGAAAGCATGCCAGCCAAGAGCGCCGTTCGAAGTGTGTTGACGACGTTCCAGTAGCAGTGGGAAAACGAAAATGTAGGTTTTCAGTGCTTTTAAAATCATTGAAAATAGCAATGTTCATGCATTATAGATACAAAAGATTTAAAATACATAGTAATAACTGTCACATCGCAAACTCAAACATAGCACAAACATGTTACATGTACGTAACGTTAGGCCTAAGCCCAGTAAGGGGTCTTCAGATGCATGCAGACGACAGCATTCGTATTATCTTTTTTATTGCAACTTCAGCTCGTAGTATACTATATGATAAATTTCCTTTGATATTGTAAATGCAGAATATATATCCCAAATTTATAGACACGCCGTAAGAAAATAATAGAATAGCATCTAAAAATTTCTAGCTGTTTACATTCGATAAGAAACAAGGTCGATTCATTATATGGCGGCCTATGTGGGTTAAAAATGAAATATTTCTGAAACATCATAGACCATGTAGCAATTATTTGAGTCTAAACTAAAGGTTTGGGTTCATGAAAACAAAGTCAGATAGACAAAATAATGATTTTACATTATTTCCAGTAAATTATAATCTTCATTTTTTTATAATTTGTAACAGGTAAGTCTTGTTTTCACAATAATCACAAATGAAGAACTTTAGAAGAGAGCAGGCTTTTAGAGCCACTAAAATCAGATGGAGCAAACCATGCAAATCATATTGAGAAAGTGGGACTGGATATGACAGATCCCGGGAAGCCACCATCCAACACCACACAATCCAGAACCCACAGGGCAAGAGAAAGAGAGGACATCCAACAAACTATTATGAATTTTTTATAAGTTAAATGATTACTTTTTGTTCATAAAAAGCTTTTCATAACAAAATTGCAATGATTTCCTGAACTTATCACACTAATTTTGAATATTTGATGAATAAAACACATACTTAAGCCTAAATGCCTTGATTTAATTTCACTAAATGCTGAAAAAGAAATAGGGGTGGGGATATGAAAAATAAACTTTCTTATATGTACATTAACCCCTACTTTTCTAGCTGCAGATCTGTAGCTATCCGGAAAAATATATATATTGATAGACCGAATAGCTACAGTGCCACCCATTGAAAAAACTGTATATTTATTGCGCACAAAAAAGTGCGCTCGGTTCTTGATTATTTCTTCAAAATTCTTACCTCAATTGCAAAAGAGGGAAGATTTTAAAAAGTTTCCCTCTCCTTTATCAACTACATTCGTAGTTGACATCTGAACGAAGCATATATTGGACCGAATTATCTTTGAAACCAAAATGGCAGTATATATAATCGAAATGTTCGATGATGACAATATCAGGGTCAGGAGGACTATTAACAACAATTATGACGAATGTTTTGTTGTGGAAAGAGTCAAAGAATATGTTAGGAACACACGGTTAGTTATATTTTGAGATTACAGTTTTAGGAACATGGAGAAATAAATCGAAAACCGAGCGCACTTTTTTGTGCGCAATAAATATACAGTTTTTTCAATGGGTGGCACTGTAGCTATCCGGTCTATCAATATATATTTTTCCGGATAGCTACAGATCTGCAGCTACTACTTTTCATGATATGAAAAGGAACTATAAACCTAAAGAAACTGTACAATGTAAACCTATAGGGTTTGAGGCAATTATTTTAATCAAGAAAATAAAATAAGCTAATTAAAATGTACTTATGATAGAGTGACCTATAATCCTATCCGGATATGAAAGTGTAATATTTTCCGCAAGAATAACAATCATGTTAATCGGATTAAGGACGGTGTAACCTACCAGGATGTTTATCTATCTGGGATCATCAAGAGAGGAACAGTAACGGAACATTGCAAAGACTTACTTAACATTATATTAACTTTTGCACAATACCACGACACTGAACTAAAGCTTATGTTTAAATTATAATTTATTTTATAAAGTTTTAGGATTTAGTCCCAATTTATTGTATAACTTTTTTACTTGAATCTGATATTAAAAGATTTTTTTTCTAATTTTTTTTTCTGTTTGAAACTAAAATATAGACACTAACTGCGTACTCTTGGCATTCAATATTTCTTGCCTTTTCTCAGAACTTTCTGACAAGTGGAAATCCTGTAAAAAAAGCTTCAAAGTGGATCTTGTATGTTGTTTTTCGTCCCACTCGAGAATGTTTTATTACGTCACGATATACCGGTGAAGGGCCTCGAATATTGACATTTCCTAGGCACTCATGGTTATTGGGTAGTGAGGGATTTTTATCGTTTCAATACCTGCCGTGGGGTCTCGTTTTTAAAGGTCTCGTCCGAAGGACCCGCAACTTTCACTCTAAAGTGCCAAGCACAAAGAGAAGGAACAGTTGCTACCCATTTTTTTTTTGTTATCGACTTAGGTCAATCGCGGCCTTTCACCGGTATATGGTGATGTCACCGGTATATGGTGATGTCTCTACATGAGTGTAAGTTCTCGAAGAGGGCGTAAATTATATACACCACATGCAATGAAGCTATTTATTTTAAGAACCCTCGAATAATTTCTCATAACTGTGTTTTGAACATCCAGTTTTGGCTGAAAACAAACTGAAATATCCTAGTCATTGAATACAAGACTTGCTTTCTTTATTCATCATCCTTAAAAATAATCTAAAAATAAACAACCTTAATTTAATTTAGTTATTTTAATTTGTAGTACTGGCAATAAATTCTTTTCATTTTGAAATGATAATTTAGCCAGAAAAAAACTATACATTATCCGAACTTCATATTACTTGATTATCTGCAAATTTTCGTTACTCACATAAACAATGGTTGTCTAATTATGGAAAAAGGAAAAAGTTATTCGGAAAAAAAAGAATTATTTTACTAAATGTTTTGTCAACGACCATAACAAGACATTTTCTACAAAATATAGAAATCTGGGTGTTGCTTTTCTAGTAACCATTATTTCTTTTTTAAATAACATTTCTTTTTTCATGATATTCTACAACTGTATGCAATGCACAATGGGTAACTGGTTTATAAATATGTGTATGTTTTCAAATTTTATTTTTAAATATATATAGCAGTATTTATTTCAAATAATATAAGTCTGAAAATGTATTTGATGAGGCATACTTTATATTTAAAGGAAACACAATGCAAATATACCAACATTCATTTTATACCCATACAATTTAACTATTGTCTTTTTTTATTTTCTTTCTTTTTTCTTCCCTTTTTGAATGTTGTCCGAAAAAAAATGCGTGATATTGTTGGCATATACTGCCGTTCAGCTTTTTGGTTGAAAAAAATCTTAAAGCAATATGACCTGCAGGTTTGACATGGAAAATTTTTGTTGATAGAAAAAAATAGAACAATAATAAACTTCTTTTGTTAATATTTTCGATGGGAGAACTTTTTATAAGCTTTAATTGCAGCAAGATTACATTATTGTCGTCTTATACAATATTTATTTCTTAAGCAATTTTAAATTTTCTTTTGGTTTTATTGATCATAATAGTTTAAATTACACACAAATTAATCATAATAGCACATTTTGACAGCAAAATAAATTCTCAAAAAATGCAGCTCATATTGCTTTAACGTTGCCCAAAAGTCAATAGCTCGTTTTAAAAATATTATATCAGATTGCAGTCGTCACGGCCTATAAATACTGACCTGTAATTCCGTGGTACATCAAAATAGTCAGTAGTAATAGTCAGTAGATGGTGTCCTTTCGTGTACGTCATAATATACCAATTTTCCAGGTCTGTATATATTTCACAAAGCATGCTAATTAAGCAATTTAGTCGAAATTTATCATTTTCTGTAAAATGCTACTCGTATATGCTTTATATTTGTTAAAACGTCTATGAGGAAGAACTCATCTTCCAAATTATGTTATGATCCAATAAGAATGAATTTGAAGTTTACTTTTTTTAGATTTTAACGTCAACTTCAAATCTGCAGGTGGATTCAAGATTTCTAAATTACAAAATGTAAATATAAATGTCATACGGCGCAAGGTCAAAAAACGAAAGTTTTATTAGAGCATTCAAGAGTTGTGATTCAAAGAAAAAGATTTGAATAGATAAGGTTACTTTAAAGTTATGCTTATTCGAGTCCACAATTAATTTTGTCCTCTTTTTAAAAAAATTCAAGGCTTTTGGTTAATTTTTGGCAATTTCCAGAGCATTCGAAATTGGAAAGTGGTGAACACAACACACAAAAAATGGTGACGTTTGATGACGTTACGGCGCACCGGAGAGCAGTTCAATTTGATTTAGATGGTATAATAACACCTTTAGAGACTTAAAATTAATGCAGAAGATTTTTTTTTAAAAATCAACAGATCTTTAGTATAGAATTCAAATGGGAGTTATTTTTTAAGTGAAGTCGTCTTTCTTGATGAGACCCAAGGTACAGTATAGTATAGTCCGTAAACATACGGACAAACTGCTATAACTGTAATAGCAAAGACGCTGTCACTGTTGACCGTCAATATCAGATTTTCCATTAGTTGAATGATGGTTGGAATATTTTCTGCTGCTTGCTAATAAATCATCAGAAGATTGCACGTTTGTGCCATGTTGGTTCCTCAACTGTTTATGGAGACTAGATTATGTGCATCAATGAAATTCCTAAATTTAAGTGGGACTTATCCAACTTTATCTTTATCGCAAAGATGAAACATTATGCTTTTTAGACACTTTGACGTTATTATCCGATACAATATACAATCTAAAATCTCATAATTTGTTCTTTTATGCATATATCTATTTAAAATTTGCTTTCTGTATTCAGAAAATATGTACTATAGAGTAGTGAAGATTTCAGAACGCAGTGTTGATTATTTTTAACGCTAGACAACTTGTCCATTTACCGGACAACCCTCGTATATCCTTGCTTTAATCCCCGTTTTCTTTATTTTAAATCCATCCAATATTTTTCTACGTCCCGTTTTTATTCATAGGTATAATTAGACATGTGGTGGACTTGGACTATTTGTGTGCTGCTATTTGCCATTTTGGTGTACAACTATAGGTTTGCAAAGAATGATTCAAACGATGAGGCCGACTTCCTGTTCAATAGTACATACAGCTACATAATCGGTATGACTCACTGATTTTAAAATCGTTATCCTGTTTTGTTTTGTTTTTAAATTTGTTTCTTTTAACCGTAGTTTATTTATTTGTTTGTTTACTGCAACTTACATTTTTATTGGCGAGAACTTTATTATCCCGATTACGCGAGTCTGTGCTCCCGAAAATTTTATTCTCGTGTATATTTGTAATATATATTTTAGAGTCATTTTACTAAAGAAAATATATATAATTTTATACCTGTTATTATATTTTGCAAAAGAATAGTTCAAAAAAAAATTATCGATTGCAAAATATCAAATAACCATCCAGCAGAAATTTAGATTTCACCAAAATTTTGCGATCTACACTAAACAATATCTAATTAATTGAGGAAGATAGTCATTACAGCTACATAAAAAGTATGAATCACGTTTTCGTTTAAGAAGAATTATTCTTCCATCAGTTGTTAGTTGTTTTTTTTTTTTTTTTTTTTTTTTTTTTGGTGTTCTTTTTTGAGAAATGTTTATTTGATGACATGTTTATATTATATTTTTTCGTTTTGTCAAAATGTATTCAGTAAATATCAATATTCATATCTCTAAGTGAACTAATATTTTCAATAGTTGGAGCGGGATCTGCAGGCAGCGTCCTTGCCAACAGACTTTCGGAAGATTTAAGATCCTCGGTGCTTATCATAGAGGCTGGAGGCTCGGAGGATGAAAATGATATGATGAATATTCCCTTCATGGCGGGGGCCCTGCAGGCTACAAAGCATGACTGGGCTTTCAGGACAATACCTCAAAAACACGCATGCTTCAATATGGAAGGAAAGGTATAATGATGAAGGCAGTCAGTGGTATTCGGTCAAAGAGGAGACCTTTGGGTGCAATTCTCCAAAACACTTTCAAACCAAACACAAGACGAAACAAATCTAACATTCATTTGATGCTGCTGCTATATTTTAATTGACATAATTAAAAATAAAACACACGGAGTCCAACAACAGGGTGGATAAATATAGTCATAAAAATATATTACTCGGAGGGGATTATCTTTACCAGATCTACCCCATGTTTTAGGTTTTAAAAGACATAACTTTGTTTAGTTTCCATTCTATATCTAAGTTTTCCTAAAATATTTTACATTTTCCATTACATTTTTGGCTTTGGGTCCACTGAGTTTTTTTTTTCACTTTGACAGAAATGCACCTGGCCTCGAGGACGTGTGTTGGGTGGATCAAGTTCTATAAACTATATGCACCACACGAGAGGGAGCCGGCATGATTTTGATGGATGGGCAAAAGAGGGCGCTGAGGGGTGGGGCTACAATGACGTACTGCCGTATTTCATTAAGTCTGAAGATATGCAGATACCAAGTCTGCGAAATTCACGTATTAATCTTTATATTAATCTTTACATTAATTTTTTTGTTTAATTGACTAATCTATTTTATCTATTTATTATTTAATTTAAATTAATTATTTATCTATGTCTATTTGTGCCTTTTTATTAACTATAAATCTAACCATTTTAATGTTGCACGCATGTTACGGTTGAAAGTTTTTCCCTCGAAAAATTAAATAGCACCTTTCACTTATTCATTCCACTTTCAAGTACAAAGGCACAGGTAAGAAATATGGAGATAACGAACAGTATTCAAGATCAAAAGTCCATAAAACAGTACAAAATAGGGGCAGAGCAAACACGGACCTCCAAGACATCGGAGTTGGGATCAGGTGCCATGGAGGAGTGAGCATCCCTAAAATATATGTGTATTTCAATTTGTACTTCCACTTACAATAATATGATTTATTACTCTTTACAGCGTACCATGGAAAAGGGGGTCCTCTAACAGTGAGTGACGCAAAAGCCACGACCCTCAGTGATATTTACAGGCGAGGGATGGAGGAGATGGGATATCAAGTAGTTGACTGCAATGGAGAAAAACAAATAGGTTATTCTTTATAAAGAGAGGAAATTGTGAAATTTTTATAGTGGCTTCCTCCTGTGCTTCCAATAAAACTCCCCTATCCCCAAGAGAGAAAGAAAGGGAGGGAGAGGGATAAAAAATCAACAATCATTGATATTGGATGGGATTGAGTGAACTATAAAGATAAATTGAAATATATAAAATCTTTGATATTTTGCTTGATTAAGTCGGAAGGAGGTGGTTTGAATATTTAAAACTCGTGAGCAATGTTTACGTATAAAGTCGGTAATTACGATTCCTAGTACATGTATGCCACACCTTAAATAATCTACTCTTAATTAAACAACAGGATTTTGTCCCGGACAAGAAACAGTAAAAAATGCAGAAAGATGGAGTACTGCCAAAGCTTTTCTAAGACCAGCCATGACCCGACCAAATCTTCACGTGGCATCAAACTCGTACGTTTCAAAGGTAATAATTACTACATTATGTAATCAAAATAATTTATTTTACAGTTCCATTTTAAGGGCTTTGACTCATTCATTAATAAGGATAGTTTAAAATCAAAATGAAAAAAGTATACTAGCATTATGTTTTCACCTGAAGTTTATGAAAAAAAATCAAAAAGAAAAAATCCTAGATTGGGTCTATACACCTTTAATTTTTTTTTATCCTGCAATATACATGTATTTTTTTAAAAACATACTGAAGATGGTTCCTTTTAATTTAAATAATTACAATGATGAATTTCAGGGGGAGAACATACTCAGATACATAAATTAAGTACTCCTTAGTATTTTGAAAGCATTTTCACTGAATTCATTGCTAACCATTCAAACGTTCTACCTCAATTATGTAGACCATGACATGGCACATATTATAAATACACCATTCTGGACAATTTTCTCTACGATATATGCGCGATAACATAAACTCCCTGAATCAATTAAGCTACCGGTAAGTGCAAATGTTTGCCCCCCCCCCCCCCCCCCCCCCCCCCCCCCCAAGACCCCACAAGGTAGTATTCATAATTTCCTATTCTGCATTCATGTGAAACAGAATCTTATGCGTGAAAAAAAGAAAACACTTGCTATGGCTTCAACTCAACATTTAGATATATCGACGACATATTGTCAATTTACAATGGTAATTTCCATTACGATAAATCCTGGTGAGCTTTATATATTAAAATACCACAGAGTCAACCACATCTATTTCATACTTGGATATTTTACTTGAAAAGACGTTAATAGTAATCTAACAACCAAGCTCTGTGATAAACGTGATGTCTTTAACTTTTCTATCATCAACTTCCCTTGCTTATGCAGCAATATACATTCATCACCTGCATACGGCGTTTATATATCTCAGTTGATTCAATACGCAAGAGCATGCTCTACGTATGAACAATTTCTTAAACGAGGTAAATTATTGCAGAGGTGTCTGGGAGTGGAATGAACGACAACTCTACATTGGAGATTGCTTGTTTTGAGTACAACTAAAACTTTAAAAACTACGAAAGATAGTTTTGTTCTACCGCCTACCTCCAAGTCAATTTTCAATAGTTAACATATTTTATTATATGAATTTTCATTAATTACTATTTATTTGGAGAAAGAAAGAAATAACTCTAAAACTTTGGTAAAACTGTGTTTCCATTATAGAAATCAAAGGGAAATGTATTTAAAACACCTTTTCCCCCCTGAAACAAAAATCCTTGTTATAGGTATTATGGAGTGTTATTTTAAAAAATCATGCTAAATGTTTTTGTGTTTCATATGTATTAATAAACCGAAAAAACATCCACAAAAATGTTCATTTTTTCACTTATTTTCAAGGGGTTTGTACATGTAACTAGAACAGTGTATTTTATCGATTACATATATTTATTTTACATGCGCAAAACATAATAAAAGATTTGCATAATAAAATATGTTCAAATCAAATCAATAATAAAAGATTTAAAGAACTTTTATCCATATTGAAAAATATTTTTAAAGATAGTGATGCTTTCAAGCTCGATTTCAATAAAAACAAAATGAGTTGGAAATAATTGAATACTGGTATTGAAATTATTAATCAATTACCACTGAAGTCTTCTTTTGTTATATTATTATATAATTATTCAAAATTATGAATTTATCTTTTTCTAGAATAATACTTTGTGTATTTAATCAAAAACGTATTAATTCTAAAAAAAAAAAAAACAGATATTGATAAAAGAAAAGAGGGCTGTGGGAGTTTCAATGATAAGGAACAATGTAAAACACACGATAAAGGCGGAGAAGGAAGTCATTATTTCTGCTGGAGCCATAAATACACCCCAAATCCTGATGTTGTCTGGAATTGGACCTAAAGAACATTTAGAGTCATTGATGGTAAGGAAAATAAAAGAGTAATCTCGTTGAATTAAATATTATAGAAGATTGATTCTGGTTCTTTATCAATTTATACATTATACTACCTAAACAAAGGAATTATGTCGTTTTCGATTCAAACTACATGTACAAATGATGTACATACAAGTAGGTTAAGAAATATATCCCTTCCTTTTACTAGGTGTAGTGAGCTTTGAAATAAATTTGCCGTAATTTAAGGTCATGCGACAGGTTCCTTAAATGTATCTTTTGTATAGCTTTGGAGTATATAAAAATATGAATACTTGTCCTTCTCTTGTCACTTCTACGTTGTTTTCACTATTTTTTTTAATTTAATTTCATCGCAAAATTGTGATATAGGCCATTCATATGATTACTCATATAGGATATATAGGATATATAAGAAATTTCACCCTGTGGTATCTTGTCTAAATGCCTGGTAAGGTACCATAATTTTTTGTTAGGGCACCTTTTGAAGTACCTAGACTTCCTTGAGTTCAAAATTTTGGGAAAATTCTTTTCCCAAGAATAACACAGTGTAGTGCATTGTTATGCTACTCAAATTTAATATATGTATATTCTACATGCAAGTTTTATCATATAGGCCCTACTCAGTTCTGAAGTCTACACGCAATTCCTAAACCGAGACTGGTTTCAATTAAGTTGAGTTAACTTTATTATGTATTTAATATACAGTACCGACCGCACACAACCTAACAGAAAGCGAACCCGGAGCGGACCCCGGGTTCGCTCTCTGGGTCCGCTCCGGGTTCGCTCGGGGTCTGCTAGGGCTGACCCCGAGCGAACCCAGAGCGGACCCAAAGCGAACCCGTAGCGGACCCCGAGCAAACCCGAAACGGACCCAGAGAGCGAACCCCAAAATTCAGTAGCGGTCCCAGAGAGCGAACGCGGGTTCGGTATTTCTTTACAGAGCTGTCAATCAGGATTAGCGATTAACCAATCAGCGCATCAACCAATCAAAATAGCATATTGATCTGTCGATTGGGATATAAGATCGAACGTGTTGATTTAATTCGATATAAATCTAAACTCTGTACATAACTCTGTACATGCAAGCAAAACGTGTGAATGTGCTGTGTAAATCTATTATGATAATTAAAATATTATTTAAAAATTATTTATTTTAATTCTCCCGGTTGTATTTCATATTTACAATGTATATATTTATTTTCTTTTTTTATTAAAGCAATTAATTAATTATATGTTTTAATTTTCCACGTAGAATTATACATGAATATATACCTTTCTTATTTTCTTTAGTTTTTATAGCAGTAAATAATGTCCATTTGGTAAATAAATTGGGTAAATACATCAGTCAATGCATAAAAATGGAAATCAATTCATATTATCTTTACTGACAAAAAAGAGGAGAAAAGAAATATAGTTGGTCTTCGACAATTATTGTAAAATTTCATCAATTCAAGATACTATTATAATATTAACGTGCCCAATATTTAAATATAAATGGATACAGGAAACATCAAGACGAGAGAGAGAGAGAGAGAGAGAGAGAGAGAGAGAGAGAGAGAGAGAGAGAGAGTTATAGAAAGAGAGAGATCATAACTGTAAACTCATCATTTGACATAATTTTAATAATAAAACCTGATGACTTTTACTTAAATTTCTATGAGTCGTCCTCCCAATACTGTACTCAAATTGTTTTCTATAAGCCTGCTGCAGCTATTTTTTTTTTCCAAAAATATACATGTACAGGAAGATGTATATAAAGCACTAAAAATGAACAACAGTTTTCGGGACGCTCTGTCCCTTCCTCAGGACAAAGAAAAAAGTTTAGAAGTCATAAGAACAAAGGAAAAACAGAAACCAAAAAAACTAGCACTACTACTAAACTACTAAACACTATATATTTACATAATTACATGTTGAATTGGAAATTTATATAAACACTATTAAAGAAAAAAATCCGGACCGCTATGAAATACGAGGGTTGATCCAAAAGTAATGTCACAACTTCGATGAAATTTCTCCTAATCGACGTAAATTAACAAAATTTTACATGATGGAAGTTATATTTATTTTAAATCAGTCCTGAAAAATTCAAATTAATATGATTTATACTTTTCAAAATATCGAATTAAACACAAAGTGCGATTATGGTAGTCGCCGCACCTAAATAACGTCATAAAACGGATATGCGCCGTCACACACTTTTAAAAACGCCTTCCCATCTTTTTATTAAAAAAATTGATATTCACAAAACATTCACATATTTTATTTCCTTTAAGAACAATTGGCACCAATTGTACACTTAATCTATAATTTAATCCTTCATCAAAATTCTTTGAACAATACCATAAGACAAACTTAAAAGTGTCTCATATCACTCAAACTGCCACAAATCTGTTTCCCGACAACGTCGACGCCATTGAACATTTCCACCCGACCTCCTATCTTTCGGTATTTCTGCCCCCAAATGATCATTCATTTACCTACTACCCGCCCAAAATCTCTGAAACCATCTATGAACAAGTCTCTCGTGAATATTCTTTCCTCTGCGAGTTTGATTTACCATCATTACTGTTTCTACTTGTGATTTCCCGATTTTGAGGGAAAAAATTACATTAAACTCGTTTCGGTGTTTTATTCCATTTCGACATTTCCTTTCTGCAATACATCAGATATAAACAATACAGTTTATGATGAAAAAAAAACAATGCTGCCATTTAATTTTTAACTAAAGATTAGAAAATGTCGTAAATATTGTCTTTAAAAATATTTGACGATTAGAGGATTTTTTTGGATGCTTTTTTAAATGTGTTTGTCTTTTTTCATTCTTACAATATTAACTTTAAAACGTGACGTTTAGTTGTGACGCGGCGACACCCCCTATGTTTAATGTTTTAAACATCCATAAAATGAATTCAATTGAACATTATTAAATGAAATTTTCAATTTTGATTAGATTTATGTTTATGAATCTTTTGGTGCATTATATTTGATCATATGACGCCAAATATTAAAGATATGGACACAGTGACATTACTTTTGGATCAACCCTCGTACGTCTGGTTTATTGGGGTATACTCAGGTGAAGTGCGATTTACATAATTGAACGAATTAATTACACTAATTAATCACGACATTTAGTAAATCGTACATATTTTGTTTCATTCTCTCAAAATGGCGGAACTATACTTGACAAAGAATAATCAGAGAAAATATAATATAGAAGGGATATTTTAACATATGAATTATGATCAATTATAAATTTTGAAATGTTTTAGGACTAATTATTGGGAAAAAATAATTAATAAAGGCGTAAGCAATACATACATGTAGTTATGTGGGTTGTTCGAGAGTTGGTAACGCAAACTAACTGTAGAGTTACGAACACTAAATTGAAAGAATAATCTTGTTAAATATCATCAGAAATTGGGTCTAACTCACGTTCATTCTGGTGAAGTCATTCAGTTTGTTAATACCATTAGGGCTGAATAACTTCAATCTGTGCATTCAGAAGGAAGATTTTCATATAAACGCATTTTTTCATGCCCAAGAATAGTCCGAAAAATCCGACGTTTTTCTGGCTTTTTTACGATTTTGATATTTTACATGCCAGGAAAACGTCAGAACCGGCGCCATTACGAAAACCGGAAATTTCACCGTCTCGACCCGAAGTTGATTTTCTATACTTGGAAACCGAATTAGATGCCGAAATCACAATTTATCAATGGCACAATGCTCCTAGAACTTACCAATATCGATGAATAGAAATTACCGCTCCACATTCCGATTCAGAACTTGCACGATTTTACAATGCACGAAATGAAAACAAATCTCAACAGTCAGTCAAATATGTTCATCGGATTGTATTATTTTATAAACGGAACATAAAAACGATGTTGGTGAGTACTAAAGGTGTTGTACTATTGATAAAATGTGAATTCAGCATTTAATTCGGTTTACAAGTATCGAAAATCAACCTCTGAATGCCGCCTCTGGTTGGAGGCGGCGATTTCCCAGTTTTCGTAATGGCGCCGGTTCTGACGTTTTCCTGGCATGTAAAATATCAAAATCGTAAAAAAGCCAGAAAAACGTCAGATTTTTCGGACTAGCCCAAGAAGAGCAAGAAGATCAATAATTTTGATGTAAATTTTGAATAATTTAATGTAACATGTAAATTGAGAAATCATATATAAAATAATCAAATAATTAGAATTGTTTTAAAGACAATGCGTGTGTGAAATACGGGACATATATTAATATATTTTTATCGGGTCGGGAGAACAATTATTATTTGCCTTTTTCTTTTTTCTGATAAAAATCATACTCGCTCCAAAATTCTGACCGTGAAAAAGATCTAATATACAGTGTAATTTTTTTTTTATAGAAAATGTCCGGTAAATATTTATTACGAACTTTTAATGAGTAACTACTATAAATAAAATCTAAATATATCAGATGTACAAAAGGTTACATGTAATTTATAGATGCGATATCATAATTCACGTCTTAAGCAAACATTTAAACTACGATTTAGCAAAACGTAAGGAATAACAAATGTATTTTTAAACTATATAAAGCATGAATTTAAAAGGTATTTAGTTTAGATTTCTTTCGTCAGTTTCACTTGTACACCATTCGATACACTGAAAATCAATTCAACACTTTGTTCTTCTCCTTTTTTTTGTTTTCTCGTTATAACTTAAGTAAAATAAATGCCTTAAAACCCGCTGTTAAATTAGTTTGAATTTCTCGGGATCGAGAATGATGTACATGTCCGCATCGTCGCGAAAACAACAATGATCGATCCACAATACCATTACTGTATTGGAATATACAAGGGACGGGGCTTACTGGCGGTGAGATTAAAGCGGGGTCCGCTTCACGCTTCAGTGCGTAAAGAGGTCCCAGGAAGCGAACACCGGGTTCGCTCTAGCGGACCCAGAGCTGACTCCGAGCGAACGCGGAGCAAACCCGGAGCGCACCCACAGAGCAACCCGGAGCGGTCCCAAAATTTCTGAAAGCGAACCCGAAGCGGACTCCGAGCGAACCCGGAAAGTGAATGCGGGGTCCGCTCCGGGTTCGCTCTGGTGTTAGGTTGTATCTGGTCGGTACTGTAGGCATGACCCTTGATGTTTCGATGTTTTTCCTTCCTTTATTCAGATCCCGTTAGTTGCCGATCTTCCAGTTGGAGAAAATCTAGAGGATCATATAAATGTCCATATGTCATTCAGAGATAAGACAAGTTCGGCGTTTAGCCCTTCGGCCATTTCCTTTTGGAAATACAATGCATTTAAATCAGGTATATTTACATTTCATTAAGAAAGTCAAATCCTACACTAGCATTTACAAATAATAATTTACAAATAATACTCCATGTTTCATCTACCACATATAAACAAGTTAATGAAAATAATATATTATAAAGCAAATTACATGTAATTAGTAAATTAAAATTACCTTATGAAATGTGTAAATGAAAAGTCTCATGAAAAGTAAACGTGCGGCAGAAACAAAAGTTGTCGGCTCAGGTATATTGTTTTCAAGAGAAGATGTCAAAATTTTAAAAATCAAAAAATCAAAACGAATAACTTCATAGTCTCTCTTATTCATAACATTTGATATATGCATTGTTGTCGTTGCCATTGCTTACAATGTAGGTCCTCTTGGAAAAACACACTTAGAAGGAAGCGCCTTCCTCAATGATAAAGACAGTTTGCTTCCATTTGCCCAGCTGTTATTTTATAGCGTTACTGGCTTCCCTTCTATGAATGAGAAGTTTCTCAATACGCTAAACCTGGATCCAGAGGTTTGATTTGTATAACATTTTTTATTTTCAGTTATTAAGGGATTTATTTCTTTGCTTTGAAATACATTTTTTATATTCTTTGAAAAACTTTTTTTTTTCTTTAATTGATGTTTGCTGTTCCTTCTTTCTTTTTTATCGGTTTTAAAACAATGTACCAAAGAGTCTTTAACGTATCTAGAAAGAGAAAGTTATTTCTTAATCTTTAAAACACATACCTAAACTTCAATTAATATTATACAAACAACCAAAAACAGGTATACAAGGAGTTGACAATCAACAATTAAAATAGATTGTTAAACGTTTGAAAAGAAAAATGCGAGAATGAATTTTAGATCTTTTCATTTCAACCTGTATGTTTGAACCAAGTTAATCCACTCTTTATCTTTACGAAATATTGTAAATCAAAATGGCGTTTTCCGGCGAAAAGGAGTCTTATTAAGTGCCAATAACACTGATATTCACAATCTTACTTTTACTAAAGGTGCTAGAAAGAATGCATGAAGCATATAAAAACAGCAGCGTTAAACCGAGAGGAACATTCCTAATACTGTGTACTCTTCTCCATCCTAAAAGTAGAGGGCAGATACGACTTAAAAGCGTTGATCCTTTCGATCCGCCTCTTATAGATCCTAACTACTTAGATCACCCGGATGATACAAAAGTGCTATTAAAAGGTAAGATTTGTGAAAACGCACATCTGTATGCAGTCAAGTCGCACAATTTCGGACGCTTGTAATCCGACATCCAGACGCTTCAACTTTCAAAAATATATTTGAGGAACAGAATTAACATTTATATAATTATACAAAATTTATAAGAAATACTTTTCAATAATCCAAAAGACTTGTAAATGATCCTTCTTTCGGAGAATGATTGCATGTGCAACTTCTGTTTTGGGATTCTTATATTAAAATGAAAGTCTTTATTAATACTAATGAAAGTTCTCTGTATGATATTTTTTTAAAATGTTTGTTTAAGCGCTTTTGAGTACTTTTGATGTTATGTAATATATGCCGGCTTGTACACACAATAGTCGACGACATTGTCTTTGTAGGAATAAAACAGTTGTTGCAGTTAGCCAATACAACAGCATTTAGAACCGTTGGAGCGTCACCATTGGACCCCTATGATGAATATTTTTACCCTCTCTGTAAAGATTTTCCATACGAAACAGATGAATATTGGCTATGTAGGGTAAAATACAACCTTCTAGCCATGTACCACACGACCTCCTCGTGTAGAATGGGAGCAGCAGACGATAAAACAGCAGTTGTTGATCCACAACTCAGGTTTGGGGGTTCAAGTTTTTTTTCAGTTTTGAGAAAGGTTCAAAAATTTTACATAATTCTTTTTTTTATAGTGTTTAAAATGTTTCAAACGGCTTATAACTCAAGTTGTTTTCATTCATTTGGATAAATTCCCCATCCCTAATTCATCCTTCACATTGGGTGTCACTTCTTTAACCAGTGGAAAAGATTCGGGACTATTATTCCTATACTTTTCCATTAGAAGCAATGACTTGCCAGTTATGATTATATTAATTTGTTTAAATTTCGTTTATCATGTTTATCTGCATTATCCTTAAAATTGAAGAAAACTCCATTTCAATGTTGTTTGTTGATTTAACATAACTGTAAAACATCGTGGCATTTCATTTTGAACACAGAGGTTTCAATTGCTCAAATTCTACCCTAAATAATTATTTCCTGATATTTCTTTATGGAAGGATTTTTCTTTGTCATAGTAATTATTTGTCTTTTTTTGCACTTTTTTGAAGATGTACGTATTTTCAGGGTAAGGGGTGTGAGCAACCTGAGGATAGTCGACGCTTCCGTCATGCGCCATATTCCCTCTGGTAATACAAACGCTCCAACGATCATGATTGCTGAGAAAGCAGCGGACATGATTCGAGGAATTGATAGTGTGAAACATATACGAGAAAAGATTGCACATTTATAGAAAAAGAAAACATGTGTTTATGCATGTTAAAGAGAGAAAAAAAGTGCATGTATATATGCATAAGTGTGTTTGACAGAGAAAAAATACATAACGTTCAGTGGTATATACATTTTAAATATCCGATTCTGTCCCAAAATAAGTTGCTTTTATTTTCATTAGTAGCCCCTCAAAGGCAAATATTGGTGTCTCAATATGTGTTAAGGAGATGTAAAACAAATCATAAATTTGTTTTCATAATTCACCTTAAAGAACTTGATGTGATTTGAACCTACTTTATTGTTTACTCATTTTGATATCCGTTCCTACTGTAACAGAATATCACTTTTAATATTCATTAAATAGATTACAGCATTTCACAGTAAGAATGTAATCTATTGTCGTTTTTTCTGTATAAATAAAACATTTATCAAACGAAGCTGTTTCATCGCTTCTTAAACTAGTATCAAAACGTCCTATCAACGAAAGGCGCAACGTACCTTACTTTATTCGTGAAGAATTGCTATGAAATTAAGCTGATATATTGCATACGTTTATAAAAAACATGAAAAAAGTCTAGGTAATTATTTAGGGCATATTTTAGAACAGGGATTCTGGGTGGAGTTTCCCTTTTCTCTACATCTTTCTTTATATGAAGCCATGTACACGGATTCTTTCATTCCTTATTTAATTCAACAATTTCTTAAATTAAGAGAATGTTAAACCCACTAAATAGACACTTATTTTTTATATTTGGTTATGTCAATGCAGTCTTAAATAAAAAATTCTAAATTTTCTGAAACTTACATTGTACAACTAAGAGAAAAGAACTTGCTTGTATTTTGTATATGACTTAAAGAGGATTTCAAAGTTTGATAAACTGAATACAGTATTAAGTATTTAAAAGATTTCTTAATTTGGATCTTTTTTGAATTAAAAAGAAAAATTAAGCATAAGGCCGATACCCATTTCAAAATATATTTGCAATTAGAAGAAAGAAGATCTTCTATATAAGTTTTAAGGAATAACAACATTTAACATTAGCAGATTGCCCCCAAACAAGGGAGAAACGAGACCTTTGAAGTTGAGATGTTCCATCCTGATAATAAGTATACAAGCTCAACCATGGTTGCACTTCATTAACTTGCATCAAATGAGAGAGATATTTTAAAGGGTATCGATTACAAGATGTACTTGTAAGAAAAATCGACAGGGAATGTCCAAACATGATAGACAAAGACATCTTAACAGGGGTATAGAGTCAATGCCCCCTTTGCTGTTTAAGCAATAAGAGATATCAAGACAAAAGAGTTGTTATGTCGTATTGATGGGATTAAAAATATAGTTTTTGATTGAGAAACGTTATTTTTTCAAAGTCCTAATACTTAAGCAGGCTATATGATTATATTTTATGTCACACTTAGTTGTTATCAATTGCTGTCGACGTCTTTACTAGACCGAATAACAAACGTTTAAATGTTTAAATTTGGGGTTATTGGTTTGTAAAATAGGGGGCATTGAATTTCTGGTTTAACTGACATGACTTTTTTTTTTTCGTACAAATGCAATTCATTTTGATCTAAGAGAATACTTTTTTAAACATCCAACACAAATTTAAAGGTATTCGGTCATAAGGAATGTCTAACGGACAAACGCAGTATACGGCTAAAAATTTTATTTTATAAAGCAGAGACACCCCCTAATGCATTTTTGTCCGACTGGAAAGTTTTCTCAAGTCAAACTTTTTTGAATTGCGATAAAAGTGAAAAAAGGGGATGGTTATAATGATAGCTTGCATGATTGGATATTGCCTTTCTGTATCATAAGCAATACAAATAAACGCGAAACTAATTTGTATGAAACAGAAAGAATCACTTGTGGCCTTTCTATTATTTAATGAACTTTTTGCAGAAACTGCATTTTTTGTTTCCATTTGAAAGCTATGTTGTGTTTCAACAGCAGAAAATAGAATTTCGCCGTTTTTCATACAAAGGGTTATGGTTACTTTTTGGATAAGCTACTCTTCATTATCTTATTATTGGATTCGATGTATCTTTCACAACATCCATTCACAGCCGAAAAATTCACTTTGCCATCATACATCATTGGTAGAGCGGGTGTATTATTATGTGAGTTCAATGCTCATTGTACTTAACGTTTTCTCTTGAATCGCATACAGAAAAACTTGCTGAAGTTAAGAGTAAACCCTTATGAGAAGATTCATTAGATTACCCGTTAATTTTCAAAACACAGCCAATTCAATGAAAAATCAACCGTGTCAATACAGAGAGATGAAAAATATCAAGACTTTAAAATTCCGTTGCCTGTTCTTTGGATGAGATTAGAATACTGAAATCCAGTGTGGGCGCAAGAGTGACCTATAGAAGAATTCTTACTCAAAGTGCTCCAAAAAGGAAGCGTTGAACAATTTATTAAATTTAATGAATCAGATGTAAAATTTACATCTGAACACAAAAATTTCATTCTTTTTTATCAAAAAGAGGATGAGGGATGTAGTCCTTGTTCTCATTTTTCTTTACTACATGTACTTAATATTACCTGATTGTGGTAATGAATAAAATGTACATTTACATCAAACCTTTAAAGTTAGAAAAATTACATTCAAACAAATCTTAAATTTCACAGACAACCAAAGAGAAATAATTTTTCAGTTTTCGTTCCTTCGTCACAAACAATATATTCACAGAATAAATAAAATTCCAAAACAGATATATTTTGAAATCATAGGGAGATTTCATGAAAACATATTTATATTATATATATATTATGGTCAGATTTCAGTCATAATCTCCTATTATTTTAAATTTTGGTCATGGAATTTTCTACAACTAGGTGAAATTTATTGCTTAATATATTATTTACCAAAAAGTACAAATCAACCGAAGGGTAGGGTGGTGCACTTAATTCAAATTTCGGATGGTTTAGTCACCCTATAAACTGGGGTGCCTTGTTGCAGTAGGCATGAAAACTATCCTTCATAGCTCAATGGCCATGAATGCTGGGTATAGATTGTTTCATGTTTGAAGTCACTCGTCACAGTAGCCACAGTACACGTATAGTGCTGATCCATTGATTTTATAATTACAGAAATAATGTTTAATGAAACAAAAATTGTCGTCAATTTTTGAATCTAATCAATGAAAATTAAAACAGAGCGTTTTTTAAATCTTTCAATGCCATATACTCTGGACATTTCTTAAATAATCCTTTAATGTGAACGTTTGTTTGTTGTTGTTTTTTTTACTTTAGATATTGAATTTTCTTAATGCTCCCACTATCATACTCAGCAACAAACAACATGTCATATTTGTCCACAAATATTCTACACGGGGTCTTCAGATCACATTTATCTATGAAACGAAGGAACTGTCCATCCCGGTCAAGAATATGGATGCAATGGTTTGAGAGATCTACCGTTAAGATTTGACTCTGACTATCTGTTGCTATTCCTTGTGGTTGGAACGGTTTATCCTTCGAAGTAGAAGTATGTCCAGTGTATCTAAATCGGAGTTTTCCAGTTTGCTTTACCTCTACGACAGCATGAGCTTCCCAGTCAGCCACACAGATATTTAGGTTTCTGTTCTCCGTGATGTACTTCACTTTATATCTTCCTGAATAAAGAGGTTTACCCTCATCATCGAACTGGATTGTTTGTTTCTCTGTGGAACCGGAATAACGGACAACTTTGGATTATGTTTCGTCATCACTGGACATGGTAACCAGGAGATCAACAGAGCAGGTGACACACAGACTAAAAGGTTTTCATCCATGAAATTGGATTATTTCTTCTATCTGTTCATTCTTTACTTTATTTACGAAGTTCTCCATATCTGCTGAATGCTATCATATATATATATCATATATCATATATCATATGACACAGATTTAGTTTTGATTGATTTGATAAAGGACCCATGAATGCAGAAGCATTTCAATTCTCTGATATCATATGCACTTGTCCAGATTTCTTTGTCACCGTTACAATTAACACTACGGAGGTATTTATACCAAGTATTTAATGTGGTAATAAGTTTTGGAACGTCCATCATTTCTAATTCGCCGGTGTCTTTTGCAATGTCATCTCTTTTTGAGCTGCAGACTTCAGAAAGAGTTGAAATGGCATGCCCTTCATGTGTATCAGACATTGTTGTACACAAGGAACAAACGGGGATTTTGCAATCTTTACAATAAATTTCACAGCTCTCTGTTGGATGCGTTGTGCGTTTAGGATAAATCAACGTTGATTTCTTCTTTTGAAATGGGACGACTTTATGTTTATCGTAGTCATCAGAAATATGTTTTCCTACACAAGAAAGGCATAGATTAACATGGCACACGTCACAGTACTTCTGTACTAAAGCGTCCTTGCAATGGTCACATTGGATTACATCTTTGGCACTTTTGCTTGGATCCATGTCAAATCTGAAATTTAAATGAATTACTAGCTTTCTAGAGGAGAATATTTCTGCATGAAATGTAATGCATATGTGTAAACAATGTTTAGAAAAATGGACGGTACTCAGTTTTCCGTATACATGACATTTACTGCGCAAAATATTTAATGACTCGTGAAATTAATAGTTACTTTGAATTCCATTGCAGATTCTTGTTCAAAATATTAATACTATTAGTCGCGGAAAACATACATTCCTTTTTTCAAAAGTTTAAAATTGAAAAATTTCTTAGTGATACTTCTTGAAAGTAATTTCTTTTATTAAAGATCTAATAGAAGGAAAAAAATTAACGTGTTTATTTATTGATGGGGTTAATACTATATAAATGTATCTTATCCCAAATGAACTTATAATACATGCATAACAGAACATAACTATTTTTCTCGATATAATCAGTTTAACTTTCAGTCTGATCATTAGAAGATGCATCCATTTTAACCTCCCATGAATATACTGTATACAGGGTTTTTTCACCCCGTGTTATTTTCGCCCTTTTGCAATTGCGAACTATTTTGCCCCTTTTTAAATTCGCCCAGTCTTAGTTTTGTTTAAGAAATTATGCTGTGCAATTTGAATTCGCACCGTTTTAAATTCGCCCAATCAGGATGAGGACGAAAGGGGCAAAAATAAAACGGGGGCGAAAATTTCCCTGTATACAGTACCTCTCAAATTAAACTGTTTTCAAACAGACTAAATATTTTGTCATTACAGTCAATAAATTATAGATTATGTCGAATACCTGTAAAATACCAATCCAAACTGGCGTTCATTGCCCAACCTGGTTGTCAAGTAAACACAGAAACAAACTTCCTGGTCACGTGCCATTTGAAATTATTTAACTTTGATGATGTAAATTAATAAAAATTTTATATACGAGGGTTGTCCTGTAAAATCGTGGACAAGTTGTCTAGTGTGGAAAATAAACATCACATCGTTCTGAAATTTTCACTATTATTTATTACATATTTTGGTAATACACACAGCAAATTTCAGATAAATGTATGCATTAATATACAAATTATGAGATTTTATGCCATGTATTAAATCACCTTACGGTGCATTGTTTATAACGTCAAAGTGTCTACAACAGCGTCACGTTTTATCTTTGCTGAAAATAAAGTTGGATGAGTCCGACTTAAATTTAGGAATTTCATTGATACACATTCTTTAGTCTCCATTCACAGCCGAAGAACAAATTGGGACCCTCATACGATCATCTGAAGATTTATTAGTAAGTAACGGACAATATTCTCACCATCATTCAACTAATAAACTAATTTTCAGCTTAGTGCGCACATTACTCTTTGAGAAAAACGCTGTGTCCACGATTTTTCGGACAATACATATATAATACTGGAATTATTTAGAGCTACTGTGATCCAGTGATATGATTCTATTCCCACCTATCGCAAAAAATCCCAAATCCCGATTGTATTCAATATAATTTTTTTTATAATAACACCCACTCCCCTACAACGTTAAATAAATTTAATGACAAAAATGCATTAGGGAATAATTATACATTCCATTAAAGGAATTTTCAACATACTCAATGCTATTTTAGATAAATCAAGCAATGCATTGCTTATCACATCATTTGACCACATTTTTTTTCTGACAACACCCCTAAAGAATCCCATAATTAGTGTGTAGTGACCACGTATAGCAAACATGTTTTATTTTTTTTTATTTTTAAGATAATAATAATGATGCATAGATAAACAGGCGTAAATACACTTGATACAAGTACTAAAACTGTCTTAAGAAGTAATCTTTTCAATTAAGTATTAATTTCATAGTTGTCATGTTCAATGGAGTATAGCTTGTCTTTGTCGTCAATTTATATAGTTTGTAAAACTCAATAAAGCCACGTTGTGTGTACAGTGTAATTTTGGGGCTTTAAATAGCATTCATATTCCTTAAGTATTAAAATCCAAATACTGTGTAAAGTAAAAAAATAATAAATAGTTTTTTTTATCAAAATTATCGACTATAAATGAATATTTTTGAAAATATACATAATTCAAAGATACTAAAACTTTATTAATAATTGAATGGTTACATCTTCTACGTCCCAGCACCTTAATTATTGACTTCCCCTTTATAACACCAAAATTGATGATAGAATCTTGACGGCTGTGAAAAGGAATTAAACATATATATTTTAAACTTTGATATGATGTTTAATTTCTACTATATAGATTCTGAATTTGATGTTTATGACGACATTCTTATTACTTTCGACTTATTAGTTATATAAAAAAAAACCATGTGTATTTATTTATTTTGCCTTACATGTAGCACAATATTTACCTTAAAATGACACAAATTACACGTTAACTTATAGTAAACAAAACAAAGTGATTCACAATTTCTGTTAATATCAAACATAAGTCTCAAGGATTTTTTGTTGCTTCTTTCTGTTAGTTTGGTATGTAATTTTAATATTGAGTTTTAGATCTTTACTATGGTAGCGTCCTTTTCATATTTTTCTCATGTAAAAAAAATGAGTTATTTTAGAGCATAGGTATAAGCCCTGATACAGGCGTTTTGGACTAAGTGAGGCAGCGTCTCGGAACCCGAGATATCTCTGTCTTAGCCTGTTAGCTTGTCTCGACCTTTTGTCAAGGGGCTGTCTCGCCCTCAAATGTTAAATTACTTCTAACAGGTAAAGAGTTTCAGTGTGACAGAAAATAAAATACCGTTTTGTTTCTGTATATGTGGAAAATGATCTGATATCTGAAATGGGTGGATCTTAATCATGAGATGTTTTGAAATAAATATACAGGACTGAGGTAAACTTCACGTTGTTATGTCAGAGTTATCTCTCCTTATGTTGAAAAAAAAAATTTCATTTTCGCTTAAACTTAAAAACAAAATTCAACTGAAACATCTAAAGGTGAGAAATACGTTCTAACATTTTTGTTCAAAAGATTGCAGCAATTTTTTTCTACGCACATTCATTCCTGAGTACTTGGGCCCATGGTATCTATGGTAGCTTATTCAACTTTCCTGCTTATGCATACAATGGGGAGGATGAAGTAAAGCAAACTTTTTGTTATGGTGCACACTAAAATTATATTAACTTTAATTTTTCGCCATGAAAATAGATTTTTTTTTAAGTTCTAAAAGCTGTAATTTTCTGAAACTTAATACTTTTATAAATTGGACAAAATTTACCTGCGTCATGCAAAAATTCTAGGTTTGACAATTTTCCACTTTGTCCGTCAAAGTGTCTCTTTAAGCACTGATGCACTATTGCTATATATCTACCTGTTATACCGAAAAAAACCTTTGAGATGAAAAGATTCCTGTCACAAGATTTACCATGTTTAAATGAGTAAATAAATGAACTTTTAGAATATTTTAAGCACTAATCAAGATTCCTTATTAATAATATGAATTATAAGCAAAGATATAAAATTGCACAGTTCATAAACGAGTTTTGTTGACTTAATATTTTTTAAAACAATTGCGGCTTTGCGTGTATTAATCATGCCATTCTGAATAGAATATGAATTAAATATGCTTTCCTTTAACTGTAATGCAATGTAGACCATTTATTGTCTGATAATTGGTGTAAATCAAACAAACCATTTCCTAAATACTTTAGATTTAAATTGTTTGTTATTTTCTTTAAGGAGAGATTCTTATCTGTTTTCTGACTAAAAATATATTTAAAGCTTATTCGTTTATATTTTCTGTTACATTAACTCTTGATTGAAATTTTTCTCTTTGTTTTCAAATTTGGATAAATCGCATGTATTTAATGAAAAATGATTTTTTTAATTGCTTATTGCTTATTTAAAGCTTACTCGTTTATATTTTCTGTTATATTAACTCTTGATTGAAGTTTTTGTCTTTGTTTTCAAATTTGGATAAATTGGGGATGACTAAGTTAAGTACACTCTTTCTTTTTCAGGCGACACCTGTTCCTCATAATTAAGCCACAAAAAGATGTGTACGATGGTTGTCCGTAAAGTTCGTGGACAACATTGATAATTACTGACAAACATTGATAAAATATAAGAAACTATTATTCTGTTTATTAAATTCATGTCTTATTTTATTAATTTGCAAGTTTTCAACAAAAACAAAGCACAGATAGTTCTATTTTTATTAGATACAAAAAAACACACGCTCATACCCGGAGCACTTAAACGAAAATTCTTGACGTTACTCGACGTCAAACGCTTAATACGAGTACAAGTAACTTTTTTCAACGTAGTCACCATTTAACTCAACACATTTCTTATGTCGCTTTAACCAATCATAAAAATGTGCACAAAATGTTCAGGTTTCATAAGTGAAATAATATTTAAAAATGCCTTGTTACAAGGTACTTTGAAAAATTACGCACTTTGAAATAAATTTTCAAAGTGCGTTTACAAAATTACATTCCTTTTCAAAGCGCGTTAATATCGACAATACATGTATT
Organism: Saccostrea glomerata; assembly: GCA_003671525.1. NCBI lineage: Eukaryota > Metazoa > Mollusca > Bivalvia > Ostreida > Ostreidae > Saccostrea > Saccostrea glomerata. The sequence continues at coordinate 136,712 of PRKT01000358.1, read as the reverse complement.
AACGCACTTTGAAAAAAAAAAGTAAAGCTTGATTGATATTCTTACAAATAATCAGTATGATAAATAATTGACCCTGATGGGAAAACTTTATGGTGATAAGGTCAAATCAGGACCTGAGATATTGACGTTTTAAATATTTAAAGTTTTGATAAACATTATAAAAGGGAAATGGATCTTTCAGAAAAAATACAGAGATGATTGTTTGATATTTTTATTTCCGTTTCTTTTTAAAATTTCTAGTCTGTTATATGTAGATGTAGAGGGGGGGGGGGGCTAAAAGTGAAGGACTTACAGCAAAGTATTTATCTTATGAAAGAGGGGCAATTTGATTTTTCAGAACTATGAAAAACATCTTTCTCTCATACGTTTTACTGTACTTTTCTTAGTTTTAAGTTTTTTTGTTTTTTAGTTTTTTTAGTTTTAGTTTTAATCTCTTTTAAGTTAGTTCAATTATTGATAGATTTTAACATCATACCGGTAATGCAAATACATATCCATTGTTTGGGTAACGCATAGGCATCAAAACCGGGTGAAGGGCAAAGGGGGGGCTTATATCCCCACTTATTTTGAAAAGATATACATCAAAAAGACATTGAAATTGCGGATTACCCTTTTTGGGATATAGGCCGTCTTCTTTTCTCGACAGGAGAAGTAAAGTAAATAAATTATAAGGTCTTTGAAAGATAAATCATGTTTACTGAAATAGAATCTTTCTATTACTGAAATCTAAATCCAGAAATTGTTTTTTTACATATCTTTTTCAAAGCGCATTAAGTGTCTCCATGGTAAAATATTTTGATGTTATCTCTTAACGCACTTTGCGTTAAGTGCGTTGAGTATGTTCCAAATTTAACACACTTTGAAAAAATATTTCAAAGTGCCTTGATTTTGTCCCAATTTTAATGTACTTTGAAAACATTTTTTCAAAGTGCGTTGCCACATAGCCTGGCTCATATCCTGCAATCATCAAACCTCTGTCCACGTAAAAGCGATATTATTTACGGAAATACGGCAAAGGAACGTTATAATATTCATTTTTTACAGCACTGCAATCTCGGAATGATGGTTTTCCTTCACGCATGCCATCCTGTAAACTGTTCCTTCTGTCCAAAAATATTATATGGTTCTTCAATAATAATGAACAACTTCTTTAACTATGTTTTCCCGATTGTTTACAGAATGTATTAGTTTCTCTAGATGTGCTTTTTCCGATGTCTTTGAAAAATATTATCACTGCCCACTGCTCCACCTATTCCCAGAATGTTCATTTTTTTAACAATTCCAATCCTGTCTTAATATGTTCTAACTTTGATTGCTCAGCCATTTTGAAACTTTCAACGTTCAAATTTTGCATGTTTGATGTGATAACTTCCGTCAACCTCATAATGTAAAAGTAACCAATATTTCCGCAAATTGTATAAAAACAATACAGTTTTTAATTAAAATTTTGCGGTGCTCCGGGTCTCCATTCCAAGTCTAAATATGAAGCCATAATTGTAATTTGAAATTAAATAAAATTTTACATTTTTCAATTCACATTAAGTTAAGGATTAAAAATATGTTAATTATGAATATCAATGACACAACTATTATTCAATTTTAAGCTTGTCCACGAACTTTACGGACAATCCTCGTACGTGTCTCACACTTACTCCTTTGTTAAATTATGTGTATTTATAAATCTTCAAATTGACCTACATTTCTTATCTTGAAACCTGACATGTCCCTTTATTTTACAAAACTTAAATCAGCTGCATTTAACTATTCACTATTCATCTTCAATGATCATAAAAGTGCCTAACAAACAGAAGAACAGATTGACAACAAAACAAGTCCAAATGGTGCAAAAAAGTGAACGTTTAGCATTAAGGTCAATTGTATCATGTATATCTAGAACAAATTTCCGAGTTACAAAAGTTGATTGGATGTAATATCTTTAAAGAAATCAATATCTTGCATATTGACTTTGCACTACTTTGATATCTCCATAATACCTTAAAATAAGAATTAATTCCTCGGTTAAATGGATTACTATCTCTTACTGATGTTATTTTTTATACCCACCACTTGAAAAGTGGGAGGGTATATAGTAATCGATATTTCCGTCCGTCTGTCCGTCCGTCCGTCCGTCTAGCTGTCCGTCTGTACGTCCGTCCGTCTGTTACGCTTTGGGGTACCCATCTCTTATCCGCAACTCCTCTCATACCATTGAAGGAAATTTAATGAAACTTTCACAGAATCTTCATTACATATTGCCATTGTGCACCTCCTATTTTACTTTTTGATCTGACATACATTTTGGATTTTCCAGAGCAAAACATGGACACTGCCATTATACACGTATTCATATGGGAGGCGGGGGTTTTCATTTAGTGAGCTCATTGCTCACAGTACCTCTAGTTTTAATTTCATTTTCTTTTAATGCCAAAAGACTGAATTTTGTTTTCTTTTTCTGAAGTTTCAAAAAATTAATAAATAAACAGAATTTAATGAATATAAATTATTTCCAACAACTTGCTTTAATAAATGTCCATTTATTGTAATTGATACACATTTTATGGATGAATGTTATTTTTACTTCATGTACTGAATTTTTTTAATCTTTCCACTATAATGCTCAGCAACAAATAGGATGTCATTTTTGTCCACAGATAATCCATATGGATCCTTCAGATCACAGTTTTCTATTAAACGGAGGAACTGTCCATCCTGGTCTAGGATGTGGATACAGTGGTTATCACTGTCTGCTGTCAGAATTTGACTCTGGCTGTCAGATTTTATTCCAAAGGGTTTAAATGGTTTACCCTTGATAATGGAAGAATGCCCAGTGTATCTAAATCGGAGTTTTCCTGTTTGGTTGACCACTACTACAGCACGAGCCCTAACGTCAGCGACACAGATATCCAGGTTTCTGTTTTCGGTAATGTACTTGATTATGTTATTTCCTGAATAAAGAGGTTTGCCCTCATTATCAAACTGGATCGATTGTTTCTCAGTTGATCTTTCAAAACGAACAACTTTTGAATTGGTCTTATCACCACTGTACATGGTAACCAGGAGATCACCAGAGGAAGTGACACATAGATTGACAGGTATCCAGCCCTGTAATCTTATTAACTCATCTGTCTGTCCATTCTTTACTTTATTCACCGTATTATTCCCATCGAAATCAGTGTACACTAGATCCCCGTCAATGTTCACAACTATATCACGGAAACAAAGTTTCGATTTTGTTTTGACTGTTTTTATAATTGAGCCTTGAATGGTAAAGCAATTTATTTCGCTGGTGTCGCGTACACTTGTCCAGATTTCTTCTGCACTGTGACATGCAACACTGTAGAGGTTTTTTTGTCCAGTATTTATAGTAGTAAGAAGTTTCGGTTCTTTGATATATGCCTCTGATTTCTTAAGTCTGTAGCCATTATCATGTTTTGTTGTCGATAATGGGGGCAAAGATCCAAACAACTTGAAAAGCTGTTCTGTATCTATTGTCTTTGGAATAAATGTTGGCAGTGATATTTGAACTTTGGGAGGAAGTTTTCTTAGCTCTTTATTTTTAGAACTGTATTCCATTGTCTTGGATACTTCATTTGATTCTTCAATTGTATTCATATTAAGCTTAGTTTGTTCAATAAGACTTTGTATACTTTTAATTTCATCCAAATGTGCTTTCAGTATGCTTGTGTGTTTCAATTTTATGTCCTCAATTTCTGCTTTCATTTTCCCCATAATGATTTTAATTTTTCTATGCCATTCTTCACCCTGATTCAACACTGCTTTCACAAGTTTTTCGTATTCCCCATCTAAGTTCGCTAACTGACCTTCTAATTCCGTTGCTATTTCTTGATATGTTGGAGAGATAATGTTTTCTAATTCATCATTATCTTTTGCTATGACTTCTTTATTTGAGCTATAGAGATCAAAAAGGGATAAAATGGTATGCTTCTTATGTGCATCAGACAATGTTGTACAAAAAGAGCAAAGTGGAGCCTTACATTCTTTGCAATAAAATTTGCAGCTTTTTATTTGATGTTTCGTGCATTTTGGATATATCAAGGTTGATTTTCTTTGTTCAAATGGGACGATTTTATGACTGTCATAGTTATCAGTGATATGTTTTCCTATGCAAGAGATGCACAGATTGACATGACAAAAATCACAGTACATCGTTGCAACTTCTTTCTCGCAAAGGTCACAACGGATAACATCTTGGGCACAGGTCCTCAGAGCCATGTTAAAACTAAAATGAGAAAGACAAACTAGCATTGAAGAATAATGAATTAATCTTTTTGTTAATTTTGTGTTAACTTTGTAAAAATAAAAAAAAGTTATGTACGTTGTAAATACCTCATTTTTTATGTAGATACTTCATGAATTGTTTGTTAAATTAAATATTGAAGATTTAATAATGTTCGTCTTGAAAGCTGTACCTTCACTCTATTATTCCTCGGTTTAAATAGATATCTCGTAAACTTTTATTAATCTAAACTCAGACTTAAGTCAAAATTGAAATTTTTGATATCTTGAGTACCATTTAACATAGTTGCTTAAAAATTTGCAGCTGTGTATATCATTTGAATCCAAACTAATACTGAAAATTTTACTTTATTATTGAAAATATTGCGAAAGTTATATTGAATTTGTTTTAAAATGTTGACTTAAGTCTGTTTTCAGTTTATAGTCTTGGGGCCAGGTTTTCTAACAATCTATTGGAATTTCAATGGGTACCAATTGCGCTTCATTATAAGCAGAACTATCTTTGTATTCATATGAAGCAAAATTTGTGCAAAATCGTATGCGTGAAAAGAAGAAAACACTTGCTGTGGTCTTCAACTCGACTATTAGATATATCGACGACTATTGTCAATAAACAATGGTCATTTCCAATCCAGCTTCGATACGATATATCCTGGTGAAGTTGAGATTAAAGATACCACATTATCTGACATATCTGTTTCATACTTGGATATTTTACTTGAAAAAGACTTTAATGGTAATTTAACTTAACAACCAAGCTATATGATAAATGTGATTACTTTAACTTTTCTATCGTCAACTTCCCTTACTTCTGCAGCAATATATATTCATCACCTGTATACGTAGTGTATATATCTCAGTTGATTTGATACGCAAGAGCATGCTCTACATATGAACAATTTCTAAAACGAGGTGAATTATTGAAAAGCAAGTTGATGAAATAAGAATATCAACATTATCGTTCAAAGTCACCATTTCGTTAATTCTATGGTCTATACCATGGCCTTGTCAGCAAATACAATTTAGCATTGAGACAAATGCTGACTGACGATTTTCATACTAATTATTAGTCCATTAAAGACTGAATTGACAAGGGATTTTTTCGTTTTTTTCCGCACATGGCGGGTGTGGCCAGTCAGCAGGGGATACTCACTCCTCCATGGCACGTGATCCCACCTCTGATGTTTCGGATGTCCGTTTTTGCTCTGATCGTATTTTGTATTGTTTTATTGACTTTGATATAGAATACTGTTCGTTATCTCCATATCCTTCATCTTAGAATATACAATTACATAACTGGTCAAGTTCTATGAACACGATAGTAATTTACACATTCTGTATATAAATGCATTAATGTTCATTTATTTAAAAAAAATGGTAACATGACATACTGATTCATTTTAGATATACAGTTACAGGGTATATCTTCTTCCTTCTTTCGAGGATACGCCCCCTTCCATTTCCTATGTACTAATATCAAAATAAAGATTGCAATTTTTTACTTTACCGTAAAAATAGTAACTTATGCACTTACCTCAGCTAAATAACTTCAAACAGGTAAAGTGATAAAACAGAAAAATAGATCTCAGTTTCATGTCTGTCTCTGTGTAAGAAGGATCGAGAAACGTGTGAAACTTAATCACGAGGTTGTACTAAGATAGATATTCAGGTAGACTACGGTGTCACGTAGTTATCGACTTAGTCAAGTTATCTCTCTTTATGCTGAAGAAGTTATAATATGCAAAACACCTTATAAATACCTGCAATTGTGAGTAAATCGTGGTTATTTTTTTTCTTTTTATTATATTTCAAACGTACTATATCTCTTCATCATTGTCGTTGCCTCTTTTCTGTACATTTAAAATATTTTTGTCTTTCTACGTACATCAAAATTTCAGCCGTTTCTCTACAAAGTATCTTTATTACTTTCTTTATACAACTATTGAAATATATTTCTAAGCTCTGATTTATTTTAGTAATATGTCTACCATTGTATGTAAAATTATATTTGAAATCGATATATTCTTCTCACATGATTGACCACATTCAAATAAGTAATCAAAATCAAAATAATTTAGCATATGAGGACAAGTCTTAGAATAAGTTCTATTTATCTTTATTCTTTCTATTTTAAATTCCCCGTGGGGATCCAGGTTAGAATATGTCCTCAGTACCCCCTTGCTTGTCGTAAAAGGCGACTAATTAAATGGGGCCATTCTTCGGATGAAACCGTATAAACCGAGGCCCCGTGTCACAGCAGGTGTGGCACGATAAAGATCCCTCCCTGCTCAAAGTCCGTAAGTGCTGACCATGGGCATAAATTTGCAGCCCTTCAACGGCAATGGTGACGTCTCCATATCAGTAAAATATTCTGGAGATGGACGTTAAACAGTATTTAACCATTTAATAAATCTATTTTAAATAGATCTAAATTAAATATGTTCTTGTTCTACCTAAAATATGCATTAACAAGGTAATGTATGATAATTGTGTAATTCGAACAAACACTTTTCAAATATTTCCAAATTTACTTGTTTGTAATTTTGCTTAAGGAATCAGTTGATCTGGTGTCAGACTTAAAAATGTTTAACGTTAATTTGTTTGTATTTCTTATTTAATCAGATGTAAATGATTGTATTGGCGAAATTTTATTTGCTAGAATTTTGAAATTAAAAATATTTGCCCAATTTGTCACATTTTTTCAAATCAATATAAATTGGAAATGTATGTAGATGGGGAAAAAATTTAATGTTAAGAAGATCTAATTTAAGGTAAGTACACTCTTTCTTATTCACAGACAAATGGTACTGTTTCTGAAGGCAACACCACATCCTTATGAGTATGTCACCAAAAGATAGTTATACCATCGTCTTCCACCTTCCTCAAATAATTTATTTTCTCCACGAATGAGTCTACTCTGCTCTGTTTTTTGCAACCCCAGCCATATAACTGATATAGGGGTAAATGATCTTGTTAATATTAATATTAAATCCCAACTGTATGGGGGTACAGGATCCTGTTAATACTAAACCCCAACCATATAGAGGTAAATGATCTTGTTAATATTAAACACCCGACCATAAAGGGGTACAGAATCATGTAAATATTAAACTTTAACCTAAAAGGAGAACAGGATCCTACAAAAATTAACCCCGACTATATGGGGGTATAGGATCCTGTTAATATTAAACTCCAACCATATAGGAGAACAGGGCCCTCTTAAAATTACAATCCGACCATAAAGGGGTACAGGGGCCTCTTAAAATTAAACTCCGACTATATAGGAGTACAGGGGCCTTTTAAAATTAAAATCCAACAATATAGGAAAACAGGGCCCTCTTAAAATTAAACTCCAACCATATAGGAGTACACGATCCAGCAAAAGTTAAACCCCAACCATATAGGAGTGCAGGATCCTGATAATATTAAACTCCAACCATATAAGAGTACAGGAATAGGATCCGTAAAATTCAACATAATTATTGATCATAGTCACAAACAGGATTACTGGACGTAGATAAAATTAATTCCAGACAACAGAATGTTGCGGGAATTAAATGTAGCTGCTTCATTAATATTTTCAAATGTAAGTAAATAACAAATTCAATAATTTGTTCCAACCATATAGGAGTACAGGGGCCTCTTAAAATTAAACTCCAACCATATAGGAGAACAGGGCCCTCTTAAAATTAAACTCCGACTATATAGGAGTACAGGGGCCTCTTAAAATTAAACTCCGACCATATAGGAGTACATGATCCAGCAAAAGTTAAACCCAAACCATATAAGGGTACAGAATCCTACTAATATGTTAACCCCAACCATATAGGGGTACAGGATCCTGCAAAAGTTAAACCCCGACCATATAGAGGTGCAAGAGCCTGGTAATAATAAACTCTAACCATATAAGAGTACGGAAATAGGATTCGTAAAATTCAACACTGATCATAAACACAAAACATGATTACTGGACCAAGATAAAACTTAAATCCAGACCACAGGCTTTCATTAATATTTTTAAATGCAAGTTAATAACAAATTCAATAAAGCTACTCTCGTCCCTTGTATTTTCAAAAAATCAATTGATACTGCATGGCTTATAAACTGGAAAGTGCGTCACGTAACCTGTGCGCAATTTTAGCCAGTGCCACACCATACCTGTACCGAGGCGTCACTTGGCCTTTTGGCCGTGGTAAAGTAAAAGAATCAAAGTTTATCTACGCACATAATAAAATCACCATATAGTCCCATTAAAGGCATTATATTATCATCACAGCATGAGCTGAAAATTCACAAAGCCTCAATCCAAGGCGTAGCCACAATGGTTCACGATCACAGTCACAATGTTCAATGTTTTGATATAATCAGCTAATGTACTTGCAGTGTTTTGTAAACAGAGTTTAAAAATATTGGGTAGCAGACAACTTTATAAGCCCAATCAACGATGAAAGAAGATGTAAATCAATTCAGATATTACTCACACGAGTCAAGAAATCAAAAATTATTTTCATCAGAAAGCGTGGTCTGGATAAACAAGATCAAGTTACAAATATAATATAGTATCAAGAATTCATCGCGGCATTGAAAATTCCGGAAAAATTCTCTCATAACAATAGACTAACAGAGATGGTATAAATTACTTTATGTTGCACATAAATACAATTATGTTCGTGTCTTACACCTACATGTTCCACTTTTGTACAAAAAAAAATAAAATGTGTGTTTGTAAATCTTTAAATTGACCTACATTTCTTATCTTGAAGCCTGACATGATCCTTTATTTTACAAAACTTCAATCAGCTGCATTTAGCTATTCATGTGAAGAATTATCTTCAATGTAAATATAAATGGTCAAACAAAACAGGTCAAACTGGTGTAAAAAGTTCAAAAATTGCAAAAGGTCATTTAATTGAATTTAAAACCAATCTTCGATTTACAAACGTTACTTCGTTAAAAAATATTACACCTTCAAGAGCTTCAAACATAAATTTATTGATATCTAAAAAAAAAAAGGGAATTATATGTTGTGAATAGCCAGGTAGGTAGAGATTAAAACAGCGAGTTTGATATGTAAATATAAGAGCACTGTTGATAATGTTGTAGACAGTGCAAATGTGTTTAGATTGCTGAAAACTTTTGATATCTTTGACTTTTTTAACCTTTTCCTTAGATGTGTGCACTCAATTCAATTTATATTTTAGTCAATTTGAAACAATAAATTAAATGTAAACCAGGTACGCATCTACAAAGTGTAAAACTATGGTATGCAGAAAAACGCACGATTTTCGAAGCCATATAGCTTTCCCTGATATAAAGAAGAACAATCACACTGTATTCTGCAGTAGACAAAATGTTCTATGAGCTCTTGTCAAATTCAAATGTAAAATCTTTAAAAAAAACTGTATATATTCTACTGAATAACATATATTTTTGTTAATTGCCCCATTGATATTTTTTTTTAATTTATTTTGTCTTTGTGATTTATGATTGATTAAAATCTACATATCTGCTTCAATACTTTTTTTCCTTTCAGTACGTATACTTAAAAAAGCAAAACATTTACATGGAGAACATCGTTATTATAATAATTTAATTATTACTGTGTACAACACATATCTCCTCCTTACTAGGTTCAATAGTAGCAGTAATAATGGATAACTCTTTGGAAGTTCCGGCGATTCTAAAAATGCGAATCATAAAATTTAAATGATCTTCAATAATATTCTTTTTTGCCCATGTGATGCAATATACATTGCTCTGAGAAGGTTGAACACCAAGGCAGTTTCCCAATATGATGATGTTGCCATGAACTTTACAGAACACTGTTCAAGCGTGATGATTTATATTTCATATCATATTTACACTCAGAAAATACATATCTGTTTAAGACTATAAATTTCACTGATTAAATGGTTGCACCAGTTGAAAGGTAATTAAGGTATTATAATGAATACTGCCTCTTGAAGGTATACTTAATTCTTAATATTTGATAGATGTGGGCTAATCTATATACTTAATTTTCTTTACATTCCCAGTGTAATACTCAGAAACAAACAAATAGTCATTTTTGTCCACACATAATCCATAGGGATTCGTCAGGTCACATTTATCTATATAACAGAGGAACTCTCCAGCCCGGTCCAGGATATGAATACAGTGGTTATCACTGTCTGCTGTCAGGATTTGACTCTGACTGTCTGTTGCTATCCCGAAAGGCTTGAACGGTTTATCCTTAGTTGTAGAAGGATGACCAGTGTATCTAAATCTAGGATATCCAGTTTGATGGACCACTACTACCGCATGAGCTTTCCAGTCAGCCACACAGATGTCCAGGTTTCTGTTCTCATTGATGTACTTAATTCTGTTTTTTCCTGAATAGAGAGGTTTACGTTCATTATCAAACTGGATTGTTTGTTTCTCTGTGTAGTTTGTATAGCGGATAACTTTCGACTGATTATCCTTGTACATAGAAACAAGGAGATCACCAGTGGAAGTGGACACAGAGATTGAGAGGCACTCAGCCCTGTAGTCTGATCATTTCCTCTTTGTGTTCATTTTTTACTTTATTTACAGTCATTGTTATCCAATCGGAGTATAAAATTTCCCCATCTCTGGTAACTGCTATTTCATTTGGCCATGGTGCTGATTTTGTTTTCACTGTTTTCAGAATTGAGCCTTGAATGTTAAAACAAATCATATCATTAGTGTCAATTCCATTCGCCCAAATTTCGTAACCGTGAAAGGTAAAACAGGTTAGTTTTTCATAGCTGGTATTAATAGTAGCTATAAGTTGTGGTTCTTTCAGCAGTTCTTTGGTTGATGCCTCTGATTTCTTAAGTCTGTAGCCATTTTTATTTTTTGTTGTTGTCATTTGTGAAAAAGATCCAAACAAGTTGTTTAGCTGCTCTCTATTTATTGTCTTTGAAATGAACGTTGGCATTGCAACCTGAACTTTTGGAGGAAGTTTGCTTAATTCATTGTTTTTAGATCTGTATTCTGTTGTCTTCACCATTTCATTTGATTCTTCAATTTTACTCAGATTTTGCTGAGTTTGTTCGATAAGATTTTGTATACTTTTAATTTCATCTAAATGTTCTTTTAGTATGCTCAAGTGTTCCAATTTTATGCCTTCAATATACTCTTTCATTTTGTTTACTATGCTGTTAATTTCTCTGAGCCATTCTTCACCCTGATTCCGCACTTCTTTTGTGAGTTTATCATATTTTCCATCCAAGTTAGCAATGTGTTTTTCTAATTCAGTAGCTATTTCGTCAAAGGTTGGAGAAATAATGTTTTGTAGTTGTTCAGTATCTTTTGCAATGTCTTCTCTTCTTGAGCAATAGAGATCGAAAAGAGTTGTTATGTTATGCCCTTCATGTGCATCAGACATTGTTGTACAGAACGAACACACAGATGTGTTGCATTCTTTGCAATGAAATTCACATCTTCTTGTTTGATGCGCTGTACATTTAGGATAAATCAAGGTTGATTTTCTTTTATCAAAAGACACAACTTTATGTTTATCATAGTCATCAGAAATATGTTTTCCAATGCAGGTGATGCACAGATTAACATGACAGAAATCACAGTACATCTGTACTATAGCGTCCTCACAAAGATCACACCGGATGATATCTTTAGCACCTTTGCTGGGATCCATGTTAGACTGAAACTTATAGAAAAATTATATTGCAGCTTTTAGTTTAAAAAATTAAAACTGTTTTTGCGGAAAACATACTTTAAATCTATATATTTTATCTTTTAAAATAGTACAAATATATTTATTTTTGGAGCGACACAATTCGTATGAATATTCAATGTAAATATGTATTTTTTTTGTGTGTGTGTGTGAGATTTAAATTGACTTTAAAAGTACTAAATTTGAGTACTTTAGTGCCCTATTTCAGATTAAAATGATTTAATGAATAATTAAGTGCAAGAAATATTTCTTTTGCTTCAGATATACAGTTTTAGTTCATTTTTTTCCGCTTATGTGTGTCTGGGGATGACATTCTCTATGTATTTTTTTCAACGTAAAGTCTTAAATATACAATGATTAAGAAGTTACATGCGCACTTACGTTATGTATACTTCAAACAGGTAAAGAACTTCCGTATAGCCGATCACTTCAGCCTCATTTCTTTATCTGTGAAAGAATGATCTTGATATGGTGGACCTTATAGTGTAGTCGATAAAGTACTGTTTCTTTTCTACGTCTGTAAATCAAAATCAATTCAAAATGGCAGCCATCAGCACAAAATGGCTACCATGTAAATATACGAGTAATCTTCCTGTTGTGGGGTCAAAGAGATCTATCCTCATGCTGAAAAAAATAATAATATTATTATTGGAGTTTTATGAAGAGACTTACTTTTACATTTGACAGCTGACTTTTACATTTCAGTGATTGGAGTTTGTCTCTGTTTAAATTGTAAAAGTCAGTCGTCGATTGTAAAAGTAAGTCTCTTCATAAAACTCCATTATCATTATTATTATTGTTATTATTATCATCTTTTTTTTAAAAATCTTTCAATTGAAATGCCTGTACATGTGAACACAACATTTTTTGCTGGTTCACATCTTTTTGTTAATATCAAACATACCCTATATGACTTTAATTGCCTCCTGTCTTCACATGTAAGACTATCGTGTCTTTGAACTTAAGCATTTAGACTTTCCATTTTAATGATTCTTCTTAAATTCCTTTCCAAATAAAAATGAAGGTATTTGTTTAGGCACTGATTTATTGCAGCAGTTAATTTACCGTCACATCGAAAACAATTTTGAAATCAATACTTTTCTGTTACACGTTTGAACGCATTGAAATGAGTAATCAAAATGAACTTCTAAGGATATTTAATAAATGGGCCCAAATTTTCAAGAATCCTTTTGTAATTAATATAATTCATAAAAATAAAAACAAAGGCAAAATTTGTATAGTTCGTAAATGAGTTTTGGCGACTTCATTATGTTTTTCTTTCCAATCTGAATAAATCGAAAATGTGCTTTCGTTTTACTGTAAAACAATGCTTAAACATGTTTTCGATGATACTTTTTGTAAAAAGAGTAAAAAGATCAAACACTTTCTTAAATACGTATTTCCGAGTTAACTGGTTTGTCTTTAAGCTGGGGTTCTTGTCTGGTTTATGATTTTAAAAGGAAGGTAATTGATGTTATATTTTTATCATTTTTTTCTTTCCTATTTATTTAGATGTAGGGGATTTCAAAGGTCATATGCATTTCTTCAAAACAAAATATAATCAGTAAGAAAGAGAATATGATTTATATAATGGCACCCATTTATTAATATTTACATTTGCAAATGATTTCCCTTTTATAACACTATTTGAACGAGACGTAAACACGTTCGTCATGTGAATATAAATTGATTTTTAGTCATTTCAAACTTTACTTCCATGTAAGTACATTCCTATTTGTATTATACCAGACATCAATGTAAATATAAGTTATAAGGTATCATTTTTTGAATTTTATTAGCATGTAAAACGGGTTGAGACATGATCAAACCTTCCACAAAGGCCTTCGGGCTTTTATGTGATTTGATCACATGACCAACCCGTTTTACATATCTTATTTCTTAAATAAAGATTCTAAAATCAAACAATTAAACTTTATCCATTTTTTCCCAAATTGAATTCAAGCACATGTATGTTAATGAAAAAGAAACTTTTTAATGCTATGAATGGCTAAGTACACTTTTTCTCTCAAGAAACATATGGAGATAACGAACAACATTCAAGATCATAAGTCTATAAAACAATACAAAACAGGAGTAGAGCAATCACGGACCTCCAACACATAAGGGTTGGATCAGGTGCCATGTGGGAGTGAGCATCCCCTGCCGACCGGTCGCATCCGCCGTGTGTTCTTTGCTCCTTGTCACGATCGGGTTAACACGAAAAAAAAATCTGTCGTGAATTCAGAGTATAGATAATGGACTAACAATTAGTATGAAAAACATCAGTAAGCATTCGACTCAATGATAAATTGTATTTCCTGACAAGGTCATTGTAAAGACCAAAGAACTTAAGAAATGATGACTTTAAACGAGACTGCTGATATTCTTGTTTCATCAACTTGTTTGTAAATAATTTACCTCGTTTTAGAATTTTTTCATACAAGGAGAATGCTTTTGCTTATCGTATTAACTAAGAAACATAAACTAAATACAAAAAAAGGTCTGCTAATAACGGAGCGCAATTGGTACCAATGTTGATTCCAATAGATTGTTACAAGACTTGGTCTCTAAAAACCACATATATATTGTCAATCAGAAAGTCAAACATCTTTTTATGTCAACTTTAGAGTAGTTGTGTGGGCAATCAAAATGTGTTTTAACATTAAATTCTACGTGTTTGAGAAATTCCATAAAAATACCACTGTAAAATATAAACATCAAGATCACAACGGTAAAAATATCAATTAAAAAAAAAATTACCATAGTTATGACACTCAAATGTACAATCGTACTTCTTCAAATTGTTATGTCAATGCTAAATTTTCCACTAACACTTACATGTATTAAAAAAGCGATTCAATCATCATTCTTTTTTTCCGAACCTTTTATCAGTTCTACAAAAATATGAACTCTTGTAAGTAAAAACTATGTCGTTTTAAACATTAGACAAGATCAATAAATCCAATTATACCGACGGTCAATAAAGATCTAATCCACATATAAAATAGAGGCTAAACATGGCTTATCAGGTAAAGAATAGATTTTTTTTCAAATAAACAATACACTCAGAAAAGTAAATTATAATTCACATTTTTTTAAAAATATGACTTTCAAATAAAAACCTACTCTTATATGTCGTAAATTTCTAAACGGTAATTTACAAATGTAAAGGAAGTTTTAAAGTTGGTTGTTGTTAGCCAGAATTTATTTCCATTATAAATTTTAAAATTTATATTCCCACTGTCTTTGTCTGAGATTAAAAAAAAAACAAATAGTTACTGTACTTAGTTTCCTCATCATTGTTCTGGTTTATCGATAGGCGCGGTCAAATTAAATCACGTGCAGGGCGGGACAAATAGAGACAAGAAGCGGAGCTTGTAGCACGTGGATTAACGGAATCAAGAAGATGTAAATATAAGGAATAACTGTCATATTTTTTTTAGAATTCGTGACGATGATCAATCGCATGGCTTGCGTGATAAATTTATTCATAATCACCAATATAACGCAAACAAATCGATTGATCACATCATGAAATAAAAAATAAGACAGTTATTCCTTAGATACGCATACATGTAAACGTTAAACATTGACAAGAGAGTTGCTATTGATTATAGGATCATTCTTAATAAAACTACGATAGCAAATAAACATTTTTTTGTTAATTATAATTGTTCAGATTTGGTAGTAAAGTTTACCCAATATGAAACTGTATTTATTTTTTCCGCCGAAATATAGCTGAAATATTGCAGACTTGCAAATCAATCACCTTTTAAAATTAATTTGTCAAGAATACGACGTTTCATCATGTTATGAGTCATACACCATTTTCTATTTCTTTATTTTATTATTGATAATAAACGAAATGATTCAACTGTTAAACTATCCTTATACTATTTTTACTACCATTTATTTTATGTTTTGCATATTTGCAATTTATAACTATAACTAAATAATTTAAACACTCATATGGCCATGAATTAGGTAATAACTGCTGGATACTTTTCCCTTGTTTATTCAGAGATAACAATTGTGTTATACATAAACAGCTGTAAACATACCACTAATTGATCTTCGTAGCTCCTGTCTGTTCATCAAGATCATTTTGTCTTTTTGCTTCAGTATTTAAACTTTCAATGTGAAGTATATTTCTTACCCTCCTTTCTGTATAAATATATATTCAACATATTTGTTAAGGCACAGATTTATGATAGCAATAAATCAATCATTGAATCGAATATAATCTTTGATTTACCTAATTGAACAAATATCAAAAATTGTCGCCCTTTTTTTAAATCCATTCCATTAGCATGATTCATAAAAACGTAAGTAAAGGCACAAATGTACAGTTCATTTAAAAAGTTTCGTGAACATTTATTGTGTTTTTTCAATCTTTTATTGATTCATTCAATCTTTATTTCCGTATAATATGAGATTATTTCACAATCAGATCAAAATCAACTAATCAATATACATGTACAAAGTTAGAAAAAAATCAAACAAAAAGAAAACGAAAGTGAAAAAATAGTTGATGATTATGTACAACGTATTACTTCATACAGGAGGATATTTGTCAACTGTTCCCTACTGACATTTGTTGATGCATCGCCCTGTAGTAATGTGCCGATGCATCTCGTATAAGTCGGAAGTTCCTTACATGGAAATTTTTAACTTCATGTTCTGCTATCCTGGTGCTTGAAGCGCGACCAAGGAGTACGACATACAGATCTTCTTCGGTGAGCGCTCATAGTTCAGCTGAAAGTTCAATACAAAAGAAGTTTATGATGTCATTCCACCAGTTGTTCCGGATGTCCGAAGTGATTGGGCACGAACAGCTAACATGGACAAACAGATCACGGAATGCAGTCCCACAGAATTGACAGATATCCACTGAGTCACGCGGCGGGTCAGAAAGGAGTTTGCATATGAATTTGTATAAACGAATATCATAGCAATTGTTAGGCGTTCGCCAGAAGGAAGATGGGTCGTTAACACTGAAGACTGCAAGAAACCTAGAGCAATCAGTGTTGTTCGCCATACGACATTGTCTAAGCTTTTTCTGTTTTTTGCTGGTTGAAGATCTTACAATGTTTTCTCCAAGTTATCTTGGAAGAAAAAATGCCGTCAGCTACCCACTCGCACAAGAAATGAAGAAGATCATATGCACACAGTAAGTTATTGGCATCTGGAACAAATCCTTGTTGGCAGTTGCTAAGGTTAGCAAAGAAGGAAAATAGACGAACTAAAACATTTTCTTTGGTAAACTATTGCAGTTCATACGACAAAGACGTCCAACGAACAAGAGTTTCTTTACGTCTATCTCGGAACTTATTGGAAGGACGTTGAAGAGGCTTTCACAGATATCGGATCTAGTTTGGCGTGAAAGATTCTGTGAGGACTTACATATAGAATGTTGGAAAATATGAAGGCGTTGAGAATCTGTTACTGACAAGTCATTCCACAGTTCGCAGCCGTACAATGCCATGTTCGTACTCCAAGTCCAGGGTAGTACGGAATTGTCTCTTGGCACGCTTATAGTTTCTGTATGAATTGTGGATCATTCCCCTCGATCTTCCTTCTGCAATCCAAATATGGCGCAGTCTGTGTTCGTCGATGTGCAGATCCTTAACTTCTTTTGTCCAACCTGGTTGTGTATGTTGATTGAGGCCTGAATGCGGTTTGTTACTTTTTGCCGAGTCCAAGAGAATATCGACAATATTATTTACAAATATATCTGTTTCGGTCACAGTTTGTAGATCTTGATGCATTAGGCTCTCTTGTGTAAATCGAACAAGTTATACTTATATAAATGCCACCGACATATAATAGCACCTATTTATGAATAAATATTATGTATTTAAAAGAAATGTTTATCCATTTTCTCACATTTTTCTCATTCAATTTAAACATATGTATGGAAAGAAGCTCATGCTAAGAATGGCAAAGAAAAATAAACTCTTATTACATAGAAATATGACACTGTCTCTGAAGGCAAAACCAGTTCACCCTGATTATGCCATCAGAAATTGTGTCTCATATATGTACCCCTTAGTTTCAAAAAATTATGTTTTGGTGAAACATTTAATTGACCTACTTTTGTTATCTTGAAGCCTGACAAGTGGTTTTTCGCCGAGTTGTATGGAAGATCTCGGGAAATAAAACTTTTTATGTAGTTCTACGAAATAATTTCCTTCCACACTTCCTTCGTAAGTAAGTAGATATTTGAATGATTTTTTAAAACCAAAATGTCGATAAAAACTATATGAACTAATATGCATTAGAATGCAGGTAACAAATACACGTGGTAACATTAGTTACGCACGCGTAATCAAAACCCATGGCCTACTTGTTTCAATTGATGAAACATGTAGCGATGGCTATTAAAACAGCTTTTGAACAAACACAAATTATTATCTGCCGATTTAATTTAAAGTTAAGCGTGATAATTAAAATTAATTAAATGACAGTACCACTAGCAATTACTGAAATGACCATGTATTTCACCTTCACACCTGTATAAATCTATCGTGGTCTATTCTCAAATTTCCAAATAAAACATGGAGATTATTGAAAATTTATTCAATGTTTCTTGAATTCACGGATTTGTTAACACCGTGAATATAGCGAATATTAACACCGCCAGTTATTTCCCCCCTTTACAGTATTCCTTTTATTTACATATACTTAAAATCAACGGACTCAATTTTTCTTTTTCTGTTCCTTCATTTTTTTTTTATAAATATTGATAAAATAATCGGTGTTCTCCACAAGTTTTGAAATTCTAATCATGAAGGAAGGTGAGCGAAGCGAAATATGATTAAAATGCGTGTGCTTTTTAGACTTTCTATTCCCTATTTACTAATGATTGGTTTACTTAACATTACCGAGCAAAACAAAAAGTTTTTAAAAAATTTAAATTTTAAAAAATTATTAATAAAATTAAAAAGAATAATGTATCCTACCTTACAAATGGACCAAAATGGCCCAAACTGTAGAATCATTTTGAAGGAATTAAAAAAAAAAGTGGGGGGGGAGGGAATTTGATACAGTAACCATTACAACATTATTTTTAAAAACATTTATATGGGATTGCTGTTGCCTGTTATATGAAATGTTTTGTTTAAATATGAGTAAAATTAATGAAAGAGTTCAATTTTGAAAAAAAAGTTAACAGACACACAAACAAACACCGACATCTAAATAATAGAAAAGCTTTATTATTTGCATGGTCTTTAAAAAAATGAATGATGGCATACATGGTGAAAGTGGTGTGAAAAATGGTTTTAAAAAGCATATAATTTTAAGGAGGATCTCTTCACCTATGAAGTATAACTGATTTTTCTTGCGTGCATTTGTTTCTAATAATATACTCAATATCCAATAAAATAAGGTTCCAATAAGGTTCCATAGTATTTCACTTTTTTCTTTAGAAATATTTAAAATACTTTATTTATTTTGTTAAAACCCCTCCTTTCTATATTTATAAAAGCTCAGTGCTTTAAATTTCTCTCCAAAGTTAAATGTTATAAAATATTGAAATAATAACCAAGTTATAAATAAAATCTACAAATTTTCATTTTTATTTACAAAAACAGACAAAAGAAAAAAAAGCATTTTCTTGAGAATAGCTGGTGGGATCTTCTCTAATATTTGGAAATATAATAGCAAAGGGTAAAAACAATGAAAAAAAGAAATTAAAATACTGTCAAATTTTTCAAACATCACAAAAACTCAGATTTGAAAAATCCGCTTCAAGAGTGGGCTCAAATATCTTGGAAATGTTTTTCTATACGCTTCAAATAAACTCGACTAAAACTTGCACAAGTATTGAAAAAAATTGTCAAGCAAAGCCATCGAAAGAAGTTCGTATTGTATTGTTTTTGAAATGAGTTTAATCGAAAATTATCACGTTTCCAGGCATTGACAAAGACATGTATTTCGTGAATTCATGGTATTGAGAAAGGTAGATTTACTTACCGTTTTTTTCCAACTTACATGTATTATCCCGTGCTAGATTTAACATAACATGTAAACATGGTAAATTTCTGAAAGCACGGCAGAAATCCCTGTAACCGAATTCGCACTTCGTTTGAAAGCTGCACCTTTCCGATACAAACAGCTGATAATCAATGTTGATCAAACGTATGAGTCAAGCAAAATTGTACTAACTGTCGAAACGTTTTGGTGATTTCATGAAGAGTTTAAATTTAACCGGTCATAACCACACATTCGGGTGTATACAAATCGTGAACAAGTATCCACAAGTCGAAGGAAAGATGATAAGTATGCCTTACCTTATCAGATTTGCATTTTTAGAGGATAGATTTTGCTAGGGTTTTTTGAAGAAAAAGACATTTCGGAGAGTATGGCGTTTTGAAACGTAATGATGAATTAGCATATAGACAAACCATGTTTTATTTCATTTTTCTTACCTTAAATCATATTTATTCTTATAAGTTTGTAAATATACATTTTTTTTAATTTATTAATAGAAATTGAATAAATTGGCAAACAATTCATTTTTAAAGAAAAGATATGTATTGGAAGTACTACGCTGTATTAGTTAGTTGATGCAATGTATATTCCATCCATAATATCGCATGTTGTATTATACTCGGTGATTTATCGGTGTTAAGTAAATTTGTATCAAATCATTTGGGATCAAAATGGCGTTTCAACGGAAGTACGACATGTTGTGACGTTGTAGAGAGCTTAATTAATTTGATTAAAAATAAAAAGGCATTTATAAGTGTTTGAAAGGATATTTAAGGGCAAGGGCGGTATCTAGAGAGTGTCCAAATGAGACGACTGCCATGAAACAGTAAAAACAGACAGCGAATGTGTTGGTTGACATTTAATCATATTTATATTGAGCAAATACATTTCGGTTTAAAACATTACATTTCACTTAGTTGATGTTCGAACAAGTAGGGTAATTAGGTTTTTATGAATACAGCCTTCTGTAGGCATAAGATATATATGATGGCTTTGAGCTATTTTAGATACCTAATTTTCTTAACATTTCCACTATAATACTCAGCAACAAAGAGATCATCATTTTCATCCACACACAATCCATAGGGATCCGCCAGGTCACAGTTATCTATGAAACTGAGGAATTGTCCATCCTGATCTAAAATGTGGATACAGTTCTTATCACTGTCAGCTGTCAGGATCTGACTCTGGCTGTCTGTTGTTATTCCAATAGGTTTAAATGGTTTATCGTCGGCTGCAGAAGGATGCCCAGTGTATCTAAATCGGAGGTTTCCAATTCCGTTGACAACAACTGCAGCACAAGCCTCAAAATCGGCAACGCAGATATCTAGATTTCTGTTTTCAGTGATGTACTTATTAGAATCATTTCCTGAATACAGAGCTTTGTCAGTCTTATGAAACTGGATCGTCTGTTTCTTTTTGGACCCTGAATAACGGACAACTTTAGATTGTGTACAGTCACTACTGAACATGGTAATAAGAAGATCACTAGATGAGGTGAAACAGAGATTGGAAGGCGTCCATCCATATAATCTGATAACCTCTTCTATCTGTTTATTCTTTACTTCATTAACAGTTTTTGACATCCATTCAGAATATACTAGTACCCCATATCTGCTCACTGCAATATCATGAGGCCATGCACCTGGATTTGTTTTGATTTTTTCCTTAATTGTATTTTGAATGTTAAAGCATTTCATTTCGCTGATGTCGGCAGCATTTACCCAGATTTCTCTATTACTGTAACAGATAACACTGCGCAGATCTTTATATCCGGTATCTATCGTAGTTATAAGTGTGGGTTCTTCCAGCAGTTCTTTGGTTGATGTCTCTGACTTCTTAACTCTGTAGCCATTTTCTTCTTTTGGTGTAGATAATGGTAACAAAGATCCAAACAATTTGGAAAATTGCACTATATTTATTGTCCTTGGACTAAACCTTGGCATTGATACGTGAATTTTGGGAGGAAATTTGCTGAATTCTTTGTTTGTGGAAATGTATTCAATTGCTATGGATACTTTATTCGATTCTTCAATTTTACTCAGGTTTATCTGTGCTCGTTCAATTAGTTTTTGTACATTTTTAATTTCATATAAATGTGCTTTCAATATTTTCATGTGATTCAATTTTAAGTCTTTAATTTCTGCTTTCGTTTTGTCAATAATGATGTTAATTTTTCTGTGCCATTCTTCACCTTGATTTAACACTGCTTTGATTAGCTTCTCATATTTTCTATCTAAGTTATTTATCTTGTTTTCTAATTCAGTTTTTATTTCTTCATAGGTTGGTGAGATTATGTTTCGCATTTCTTCAATGTCTTTTGCAATTCCTTCTCTTTTAGAGCTAAAGAGATCAAACATAGTTGTAACTCTGTGTCCTTTATGTGAATTAGACAAGCTTGTGCAGAACGAACACACATAAATGTTACAATCTTTGCAATGAAATTCACAGGTTTTGGTTTGATGTGCTGTACATTTAGGATAAATCAAGGTTGAATTTCTTTTTTCAAATGGGACCACTTTATGTTTATCATAGTCGTCAGAAATATGTTTTCCTATGCAGGAGATACACAGATTAACATGACAGAAATCACAGTACATCTGCACTATAGTGTCTTCACAAAGGTCACATTGGGTGATATCTTGAGCACTGTTGCTGTGATCCATGTCAGTCTGAAATTCATAGAACACACCAACTTTATATCTATCTATAAATGTGGACGCCAATTTTGTTTGTAAAAGTTATTCTTACACATAGGACTCGTTTTAAGGATGCAAGGAAACAAATCAATGGTTCATCAAATTAATCATTACTTCAAATTGTACAGTATTGCAGCTCCTTATTTGAAACATTTAACTGTTTTTGGAAAAAATACTTTCACCCTGTTATCCTTTGAAATAGTTTTATGTATGTAATTTTAGTATAGAATTTTAATGTTATAATTTCTAACACATAAAATACCTAACAATGGGAACATTATATTTTGGTGGTGCACCTCTTTTTCAATATCAAACATACCTCTATATGACTTTCGTTGCCTGCTCTCTGTACAGATAAGATTATTGTGTTGTTTTACGTCAGTATTTAGACTTTCCATATCAAGTATACCTCTATCTTTCTTTCCACATCAAAGAAATATAAAGTATTTGTTTAAGTACAGATTTTTTATTACAATAAATCTATTACGAAAACAGTTTTTGATATCGATTTTTTTCTTTTACACGATTGGGCATATTCGATTGTGTAATCAAAATGAACAGATAAGTTATATATATAGGGGGGGGGGGGTTCCAAGCACCTGTGGTAGCTGCATCTTCGGATTCCCACGGATGATATAAATCCGACGATGACGTAATTTCTGTTGTTCCGTTCATTGTTCATTATAGTATACATAACATAAAAAAAATCGCTGTGTGCCCGGTTAAAACGGCTATGCAATGTGGAAAAAAAAGAATTCTATACTTTTTCACAATGTAAAAGTCCTGGTCCTATATGATGAATAAGGAACAACACATAAAATCAATTTTCCGCAGTTAAATTTTTTTTGCGGAAATATTGAGCACACTCAGTAAAGGGCATTAAATACAAATTACATGTATGTACATTCGTTAGCTTCTGCGATGATCCCTTGTCAGTTGTGTTATTTTAATTTCCACTTCCACCCTTACCGGCTTCGGACGAAACAGAATCGGTCGAAGAATTAAGAATAATCAATTTGCGTACTTTCTTGACTCAAATATACAAAGCCTATTCTTAACAGACAAATCTACGCATAACTCTGATACATTGATCAACATTTCTGTTCCCCAAAATTTGACATAGTTTTAGATAACCAAGAGCATTTTTACTATACTTATGTAACTAGATTTTGTCGAGTGTCTCAAATGACGTCACAAAAAGGGGAAGTAACTCTATTGATGAACGTTATTTTTAGCGATATTTGAACAGGTAAATAAAGAAAATAACGAGGTTTAAAATTAAACGAATATTGTGATTCCTTCTTTTTAACCATTGCTTACAACATATATTATATACAAGTATATCTATTTCCTTGATATTTGACCTTTAAAGAGACTTATCAAAGAACATCTCCCAGTCAGAGTGATTGCAAAATTATGATAGGTAACATTAATTATTACCTTGGTAATCTGTCTCGAAGTAGGGGTTCCCCGTTTGTTTACAACTTTTGTTTCTTACCTTGTGTATTTTTATTATACCGAATAAGGCCATTCTTTAAACGTGAGAAAAAGTACGATCTGCTTGCATATAACGACATATAGATGTGTTTGACGGGGAAATTATATATTTTTGAGATATTATACACTCTTACATTTTTTTTTCATTAAAAAAAAGGGGGGGGGGTTATTATCCATACTTCAGGTGCCTGTGATGATACTTGGTCAGAACTTTGTATGGTTTTCATTTCCACTTTCACCGTTACCGACTTTTCCTTGATTGGCTCAAACATACAAAGCCTCGCTATTCTTCAATGAAAGATCTACACGTAACCCTTGTTTATCAACATTTATGTTCCCTAAAATTTACCATTCTTTTAGATAATCAAGAGTAGTTATATACTATACTTATATAATTAGATTCCGTCGAGTGTCTCGAATGACGTCACAAAAACGGGAGGTAACTCTATTAGTGAACGTTATTTTTAGTGATATTTAAACAGGTAAATACAGATAACAACAAGGTTTAAAATTAAAAGAATATTGTAATTCCCTCTTTTTAACTTTTATTTACAACATAAACCAGTTACAAGCATATCTATTTCCTTTGAATTTGACCTTTAAAAAATTGAAAAATATATATTTATAACAAAACATCTGAAAATTTATAAGCCTCCAATAGCTATGAAAAATTAAATCGAAGAATTTTGAAATTCGTATTTTGATAATATATATATATATATATATATATATATATATATATATATATACGAGAGGTGATCAAAACGTTTGTAAACTACCTCTATATGTACAAAACCACAATTTCGATCCGAATTAAACATGGTACTAAAATAGCTACACACCTGTTATATAGATAAAATACATGTGTGTTATCTAATATATAACTTCATGTTTGTGACGTCATTTTGTTAAAATGACGTCAATTTGTAGATTACTTGTGGCAAAAATGGTTGCGTAGTGCATTGATGAAAACGTGTTCCGTCCCATTTTTTCTTTGATACTTCGACGAAAGCAAATAATTCATTCTCATTTCTAAATTCTCAATTATGATTTTGAATAAATAATTCTTAATAATAAAATGATATATTCTTCCAATTTAGTATTAAATCTACGCATCAAAAACAGTTCGTAGGAATATATCACAACAATGTTGCTGAAATTCAAGAAAGCTATAAGCCTGACGAAGAAACAAATTTCTTAAATAGTGTCGTACCATTACCAACCGTTTCTAACAAAAAGTAACAGTTTCTAAACAGAAAAAAGTTATTATGTCATTGCTTTTTTTTTTTTGCTATATCCTAACAGAATTTCCCGTTAAGGGTCCTCCACACCATATAACTTGTGACGTATGTAGAGAAAAAATATTTTTACTTCCGGTCTTATGTAGTTTAATCATTGATTATTTGCCTGGCACCTCCTGTAAAAGGGTCTTTCAAACGCTTTAGAGATAAGGTTATGTGCAGGGGAAGTATGTTGTACATTAAGCATGTTAAGAGCAACACTTTCATCATAAACAATGTACACATGGCATGATCACAGGGTGACCAATATATAGATGGAGAGAAGACGTCTTGGTTTTTGTTACAAAATAATTCGTAAGCAACGGGTGTCAGCATGACGAGAACTTTTGAGTTATTTATACTTTCAATTCAGGTTAATCAACCCATTACCATAGGATCGTCAACAGAGTCTGTGTTGAAAGTTGAAAGTTGAGTTTTGCACACTTATTAATTTGTGTCTTTCAATAATACATTATATCATTGTGCTTTTTTTAATATTAATAAAATAGTGTGCCTTTCTTAGTAATGTTTGCCCCTACTCCAACTTTTTTTTAACCTGAGTATAGAAATGATCTGCTAATATATCCCCAAAATAAAGAATACCGATTCCTTTAACTGTCAGGCTTATGCCAATATCTTTCAAATCAATATTTTTAAGTCGATATACATTTTATCAAAGAAATCCCTCATACTGAAAAGATGCTTTAACTTATGTGAAATTTCCCCGAAACAATGCTACATGTAAATGAAAAAAAAGAAGTACGGGTAATAACATATTTTAAGACACTATACAAAGGGACAGCTAAAAAAATAGAAGTTTACGCTTCTGCAATTTACTGATCTTTTTTAAAAAGTACAAACATTATGAAGGAAATTGATATGGAACATATCATGTATGCTTCCTATGGGCACCTGGCGATAAAGATTTAATTTGCAGTTGATTATATGAGAATAAAATTGGTTTAAAACTCTTCCAATCGGACAACGATTAGTATTACATTGTAAACTGGTTAATTCTCAGAATACCAATAAACACAGCATATGGAATCGATTTTCTAAATATTATTCAAGGGCAATAAAATTAAATCTCTAAGCATCTTCAGCAGCAAAATAGCGATGATCCTTCTCTAATTAACATTTATAGTTCAAAATGTCAAATGTTTATATATTGGTCAAATTGTCTACGGATGAAAAGCCATGCATTTATTTCCTCTAAAGGTTGATTTATGTGCTTTTGGGAAGCTCGGAATAATAATTTATGCTAATGCAAAAATGAACACAAAATAAATTGTTCTGGGTGAAAATCAGTTAAGTCAATAAAAATTCCATATATGACTCAGTATTCTTCAATATGGAAATTTCATTAATATAATAACTGAAATAAAATACTTTTAACTATAATAATGTGTAACTACCTAAATTAAGTCAATTCCAGTAATTTATGCTTTCGTGGTTTCTACTAGGATAAAAACAATCTAAATATAAGATAAAAAAGCGATCACTTTGTACATGTATTTACAGTGTATATTAGTGCCACAATGGATTAGGATTTTAAGCTAGTGCATCAATTCCATGTTTTTTAACTAACGATGTCTAGCACACAATTATATGTAGGGCAAATTTTACTTGATCTCTACTAGTGTTTTCCTTGTCTAATTTTGACGCTTATATATGTATATATACCGGTCACGGTAGCCTAGTGGTAGAGCGTTCGCTTCGTGATCGGGAGGCCCGGGTTCGATTCTCGATCGCGGCGCCGCGTCATACCTAAGACGTAAACAAAGGTAGTGACTGTTCCTTCGCCAAGCGCTCGGCACTAGAAGTGAAAGTCACGGGTCTTTCGGATATGACCTTAAAAACGTAGGTCCCGTGTCACGGTAGGCGTTGGCACGATAAAGAACCCTCACTGCTCAATGGCCCTGAGTGCCGAGTATAGGTCTAAATTTGAAGCCCTTCACCGGCATCGGTGACGTCTCCATATGAGTGAAAAATTCTCAAGAGGGACGTTAAACAATATACAATCAATCAATCAATATATATGTATATAGCGAAATAAATTTCATGCTTTAATACACGATCAATTTAAATCACATCTTGTTAATTTGCAGTTGTCAAGGTACCTGTTAATGTTATTTTTTTCTTTACACGGAAGAAACATGAACTTGTTTTAACCGATTTAAAAGTAAGGAAAAAAAAAAACATACAAACAAAAACCAAAATATAAATTTTTCCTTTCAGTAAGTCAACCAAAGCAAAAGAGATTCAAGATATTTTAAATTTGTCTTAAAAACACAGTTATCGAAATGTCAAAAATTTATCTCTATGCTGCAATTAACAATATGCATTAAGCAACAATTTTGGTCTTTAATTTGATTTATCGAAAATAAATCCTTTTCCCTATCTTTAATCATTCTAAACGTCGTACGCAGTTTATCATATTTTAACTTTCACCATGTCAAAGATTCTTATCTCGGGATTTTGAAATTTAATAAGATTGAGACATGTGTTAATTAGAATAATAAGGATTATAGAATAAATTATGGAAAATAATAAAAAAAAATAACAATCCTGTTTCTCATTCTTTTTATATAAGAAACATTTTAGTTAAGATTAATTTTACTTTTTGTTCTGAATCAATATTATCATTACAGGTTATTTTTACTAGATATTTCTACTAGAGTGCACCATTATTTTTTTTTATAACGTCAACCTTTTAAAACTTGTTTTTCTGAATCCCTTTTTCTTTCTTATTTCCCAATCTATCTTTACGCTTCGGGTTCAAATGTCACTAGTGAACGTGGAGACCAACTTTTCGGATGAGACCGAGGTCCCGCGTGTCGCAGTAGGTGCTGTCCCGAAAAATGTTCCTTCCTGCTAATTTGCCCTGAAGACAAAATTTTCAGCTCTCCATCAACAGGTGGTGGGGTCTTCATAAGAGTGAAAATATTTCGAGAAGGATGTTAAAATATTCTTCACTCAATCAATCTTTCTGAGAGTTTAGGACAGATGATACAACCAAAAAAATAGATGCCTGGATTGGTATATATTTTTTGACCTAATTTCATTACAAATGATGCAAGTAATAAATTTCCAGAATGTTAAGAAATTGTAAACCGTCTATGATGTTCAAAAGTCTGCCCTTCTTAGGTCATCTTTATTAATCTATACAAATATTTTCCACTTTAAATTCCATATTTTGTGCAAATTTGAAAAAAAAAGCATAAAAAAAAACTACGCTGTGAAAGTTTTTATTTTATTCATTTAAGCATGACACAAGTTGTTATTTTTAAATTCTTAGACAAAAGTTTGTTTGTATCATCTGTCCTCAAGACAAGATAATTAGTAACGCGCTGAACAAACAACAATTGTTTTAAAAGTCAAGTCCTTACAGTTGTATCTTGAAACCAATTATGGATTCAGGTGCATGTATGATAGCCTACATTCCCTTCATCTATTTTATAAAAAATGAAAATGTTTACATTCCGTTATAAAACGTTATAAAATGCTATAACCAAAAAATTATTGTTTTAAAACGAGAACTAAGCAAACAAGCAAAGAAAGTTAAAGCATATTCAAGGTCAAAAGATCAAGGTAATTGGTATCCAATGAAAGGTATTGTCACAAAAAATTTTTCAAAACCTTTCAAAACGTCTGGCCAAGGTTAAAGATTTTAAAAAGTAGGACAAACTTCAAAGTCAAGGGTTCAAAGGTCTCACAATCAAATGAAAGGTCTTGATACAAGGACTAAATATGCAAAGAACGAAAGAACTAGCCCTAACCCTTCAAAAAATACAGTCAACGTTTATTTTATATTTTTTTTTGGAAATTGGTCAAACTTCAAGGTCAAAGGGTCAACGATCTTTTTATCCAATGAAGAGACTTTTCTCAAGGATTACATATGTCAAGTATGAGATCACTAGCCCTTGGCGTTCAACTATCATTGCCAAGGTTGAAGTTTTTTCATAAGTACGAAAATCTTGAAGGTCAAGGTCAAAAGATCAAAATAATTATTATCCAATGAAAGGTCTTGCCAAAAAAACCCCCAAAAAACCCACATATTTGAAGTATGGCAGCCCTAATCCTAAATGTTCAGAAGTTATAGCCAAGGCTAAAAATGTTAAAAAGTTGGTCAAAATCCAAGGTCAGGGTCAAAAGATTTCGCTATCAAATGAAAGGGCTAATCACAAGGATTAAATATGTAAAGTATGAAAGCACTAGCCTCACCGCTTTATAAGATTTGTTTAAGGTCTGCTGTTTAAAAGTAGGTCAAATTCCAAGGTCAAGGTAAAAGGGTGACCTGTCAAAGTTCTTTGTAACCCTTGAAGGGACCTCTCACATGGATTATATATGTGAAGTTCGGAAGCTCTATACTTGCCAGTTCAAAAGTTATGGTCAAGGTTATTATTTTTTTTAAATAAGTACAAAAAACTCCAAGGTCAAGGTCAAAAGGTCAAGGTTGTTAGTATGCAATACATGATCTTTCCACAAAGATTACAAATTTCAAGTATAAATGTCCTGGTATTCACTGTTCAAGAGATATGTAAAGTAAAAGTTTGGAATATTTGTGTAAAAGTGTGTCGAATTCCAAGGTTTAGGTCAAAAGGTCAAATTTAGTGGTACCCAAAGAAAGGTCTTGTCACAAGGAATACATATGTGAAATATGAAAGTCATAGCTACTCTAATTTGAAAGTTATGGACAAGGTTAAAGTTTTTTTGCGAACAAACAGACAGACAGAAAGACAGCTAGACTAACGGACATGACAAGAACTACTGGTATGTACCCCCCAAACTTCGTTAACGGGGGCATATAGCTTCCTGTAATATTCAATTGTGCTAAACGCAGAAATATGTGTAGCTTAGCGCGCTGTTTTTTTTTTCAACATTCAAAATGTCAACGATTGGTCTCTCGATTAATATACAAATATAATCTTTTTTTATAGAAAAAAGATTATTTTTAAATCATTCGAAGCAATGACCTTATTTCTGCCTATGGATATTTTCTATCTCATTTAAATACACGGCTTATTTATTCAATACACTCCCTGGTTTATAAAAAAAATCTTTAGAGTTTGTAAAAATAGTTTATCGAATGCAAAGCAAAATTTTTTTCTACTCCTTGCTCCATGGCGTCGTTTAACGTCTTTTTTTTTCCTTTGGGGGTGGGGAGTGCCTTTTTTTTAATGAAGTCCATATATATTTTGAAACTGATATCTCTTCGATGGAGCACCATATTATATTATCTGATATTATCTTAAGTCACACAGCAAGATTTCATTTAAACATATAAATTTTATTTTGTTTCAGCTCCATTTATTAGCCGTATGGCTATGGATACTATAAAGTGAAAATTAGTAAATTACTCGATTTTGTCGTTGCTCCGTGACCCTACTTTTGCTGTTTTTAATCTTTGATAAATTTTATATACAGGAAGATATATTCCAGTTTTTAACTCAATGTATTCAATTTGTTGTAAAAATACGTGTACCATATTTGGATATAATATGACGTTAGATAGAACAAAATATGACAAATGTCTAAAAAGTTTTTGAATGACCCTCGTACAGTGCAGTTCATTGAAAATGATTAAGTTCTCTGCCATTTTGCATAAACATTGCGAAAAGAAAATTTGTTCATAATTTGTCTTTTTTAGCACGCTAGAAAGTACAACATTTATAGGACATAATACTATGCTTTTTTTTTTATTTCACTGAGATAAATTCAAAACAATCCCATGTCATTTCAACAGGTCCTAGGAAACAGTGGCTGGAACGTTATTGTTGACAAACCAATCAAGTAAAATCGTTCGTGTATCGTGAGTGATCGTTCGTGTAACGTGCAAGATCGTTCGTGTATCAGACTCAATCGTGTGCGTTTTTAATCGTGCGAGATCGTGCGTTTAGAATCGTGTAAATTTCGTTTTGTTAGTTTTTATCGGAATATTATTTGTAAAATAAGCATTTTCCTTGTTTGTTTTTCTTAATTTATTGATTAAAATCCAAAAAAAAAAAAATGAAAAAGAGCAATTTACATAATAGAATGCAGAACGAACTAATTATCGCCCGTAAACAAACAATATAGTAAGTTGTACAATATTAAGTTCTCGTCAAATAGCGCGATCAATATTGAGATAAACCGTACTTAGATCTTTAACGCCTTTTTGAAAAATCTGATTTTAATTATTATTTACTTCTTATTGTGGTGAAGATAATCTTGAAATTCATTGAAAATAAATATTTTTTTTTTTACAAAGAAATAAACATTTCTCAATGCATACATAACTAGTTAGTCGACAAATATACATGGACACGGCATGATTTTCGGGAGTTTTGATTATCTGTGTTTATCTCTTGAACCTATTTGTAATTAATTAATTCTAAATTTCTGCAAATAAAAATGTTTAATAATTGGCAAGTTTATCATACATTGAATCATTGGAAACATAAGGAAAAAAAATTGTAATTATAAAAATTAAGTCATTCCATGCTGCCATTTTTTGTTCATTTTTCGTATCCCCCTTTCTGCATATTATGATATTCAATTCAATCAAATTATACGACCCACATACATGTACATCGTCTAATAGAACGAGCAAAATCCGTTTTTTTTTTATCGGAGAATTACCTTAGAAATAATTATTCTAAATCTAAAATATTAAGTCTTGCATATATTTAGTTACAGAAATATCATTTTCCATTTTTTTCTTCAAAGTCTATGAAATAATAATGATAATTCTTTGAAATCTTAAATAAGTATTAAGCCGTATTTCGTTTTGAAAATATTGATTCCTAAATATTTTGAACTATTTTGAGTGAAGAATCGTGCGTTTGCGTTAACAATCGTGTAAGATCGTGTAACGTGTAGAATCGTGAACGTGAAAGATCGTTCGTGTAACAGGTTTAATCGTGCGTTAATCGTGCGGATTCGTTCGTGTAACCTGATCGTGCGTGTAAGTTGTCAACAATAACGTTCCAGCCACTGTAAGTCCTCTGTTCTCAGTATAGTGTACATATAGATATTGTTGATTCAGCACTAAATTAATGTTGATTCATACAATATTTTTTTTAAATAGTGTAACTTAAATTAACGATAAAAACATTTCGGACATTTGGACGATTTTTCTCTTTGAATTTCGTAATGTTAACTGCAAATTGCAGTTCAGATTTTTTAAAATATTTCTTCAAGAACCATTTTTATTTAATATCTCAATGAATTTTTGATTTTGTGCATTTTTTATTTATTGTCGTATTGTGCAAAATTAGAAAGAAAAAAATCAAATCTAAATATGAAAGCAATTTATTGAATATCGTTTTTAAATGTGACGTTTTTGCTGTAAAACTTCACGGTAACACATGTAGCTACATGTTGTTGCTTTGTGTAATAAGGCAGTTATTGTTAACATTATCGACATATCAAGCTAAATTTCTTTATAGATTTTGTTTTTCTTAATAACATGACAATATTTTTATACAATTTGAGAAAGAAAACAACATTTTTATACAGTATTACAAAATCAACCATTCTATTGATCACGAAAACTTTATGACACTGAACCTTCAAATTTTGTGATACGTCATCTTATTCAATAACCTTACAATACATTTTCTGAATACCGTAAAGTGGGTTGTCTTTACGGATGTAAAATTTGGCGTTTTGCCTGCTCACAAATGTGCCAATATTTTTCGTTTAATTTATTTTAGCGGCCACATAGCTTTTAATTGATACCAAAGAATATTGATTATATCAGCGATAAAAATTTTAGAGGGCTATATATAGAAAGCTAGAATGAGCCAAAATAAGCATCCCGCTAAAATAAGCTGCTATACAGAATCAGTTAACCAACATGCGTACCAAAGAACTTTAAGTTTCTATTCTAAGACATTGGTCTAACTATTTAAAGGTAATCGATTACCTTATTTAATTATTTCTCAAATACCAAAAGTCATTTCATGTTCATTCCTTATTTCTTTGATTAACGCTTATCTACATTTCTGTCTTGCATTCTGAGGAACGTGTTTACAACATACAGAGTTAAAAACATCACAATTGAATAGATTTACGTCAAATACATCATAGTTTGATCAATCATATTATACATCATATATTGAAGATGAAAACGGAGACACCTTTCAAGTAAAAAAAAATATATTAATTGCAAACTAGGAATATTGTATATGGAGATTTATGTTAAAAAGTGTGAGAAGTAGTGTATGTGGAAGAAACTGGCAGGTGCTTATATCAATTACATGTTTTGAATTTAACTGTATCATTAATTAGAAGGGACACAAATGTACCCTTGGCTGCTCCTTTTAATTCAGGTGTACACACAATAGATGATTATAATATAAAGGCATTGGCAAATTGTATAGGGACATTTACCATAAATATAGAGAAAGGAAAATCTATGGACGAAAATTAAACACATGTATCAATTGCCATCAACAAAAGGGAGCACTTCCGTCTTTGATCATTTGTGTGATATCATGTCATTTGTTTTTATAAATATACATTTTATATACATTTTCTTAAAACCATCTTATGTGTGTTATTTTTCTTCTCATAGCATATGTCATATTTCGTCGTCGTATTCATTTTGGTGCTTCATTAAAGAAATTGATAGCTTTCTTTGCATTAACCCCCCTCTTAAATGAAGATTTGTGCTTCTCTCCCCTTCTCTGGTAGCCTCATCTGCTTGGTTTGACCAACTTGTTTTTCCATCTCTCCATCTGATTTGACGGAAGCTATATCGCTGGTTATAATTCATTACTTCACTAAATAAAGATCTTTTTCTCTCGTCTCTTGGATATCGTGTTCGATCGTCATTGGTTTTGATCCGATGTAGAGTGTTTTGCCCGTACTGTTGGAATAATGCACGAGTGTTGATTGATTTGTTGTCAGTGGACTTTCGTTGTGGCTTAGAAGAAGTGGTTCCATCTGAAGATGAGTCGGAGTAATATCTGGTTCCTAAGAAAATTAAAAAGGATTTTAAAGAATTTACAAATTCAGCGGCATACAGTGTACAATGAAAACGTTTTTATTTGTTTGATGTATAAATCGTAGGACGCTTTCAGAGTTCTTTTTTTTCATTTATTTAACATATGGTAGTGAGACTTAATCTACACAGTTACCTTTTAGTAGATAAATTGAATAAGAATCATCAACTGAAATCGTAGATGAAACGTTTCAAAGGGAAGAAACTGGACTGTCATAATTTTGAAAGCAGATTTGTAAAAATATCTTGTAAGGACCGAAGATATTTTTGCTGGAAAGGCTGACATGCAGATGTATAGCCAATATTAGGACAACATTATGTTGAAAGGTGTCAAGACAAAAGTTTTTTTATGATTTATTTTTTCAGATAGTTACTTCCCTTAGCCGCCATCTATTCTACTAGCGAATTTTCCTCTTTAAGCGACTACATGTTCGAGTACGTAGCAAGCGGGGGAGGGCACCTTTTTTTCAAAATTAAAATTTACTATTGAAATCCCCACCCCACTTTTTTGTTTCAGTAAAATGATATAAGGGTAAAGAAGTTTAATATGGTACTGAAAAAGTTGGCCACTTCCACCCCCTCACAACGAAACAGTAAGTTTTTTTTTTTTTGCTCCCCCCAACATATTAAAAAACCATGCTAAGTCATTGATAATAACATACATTCGTTAGAAAAAAATGCGTTATTTTACCCATTTGTCCGGGAAAACAAGGATAAATAGGTTAAATAATGAAGGGACTCGGAATTGTATATCTCTAATACGGCGGCCACGGAAAATAACCCTTGCTAAAATCTTTACTGTCAAATATTATCTATTAGTAAAGAAATTTCTAAAGAACCTGTTTCTTGTAAATGTTCAATTTGTCTCAAAAGTGCGTTTTCCTCTTCTTGTCTATCAGCTTCAGGTATTTCTTGTATTTCCTGATTTTCCTCTTTTGCAATCTCATATGTTTCTAATATTTTTGAATGTAGATCTGTTTTCAGTTTTCTTTTAAAGGGATTTCGAAGTTCTGTGATGGCAAGAAGATGCAAAAATGTACCCCATCTACAACAAATTTAGACATATTAAAAATTTCTGTAAAATACGGAAGAGAGAAAGAGCAAATGAGAGGAAATGATAAAGAGATGCAGATTTCAGTGATGCGGTATTCAGCAAAATTCCATGAAAAAGACAAACAAACATTATCTGTAGAAAAAAAATGACATAAACATAAAGGGACGTCTTAATAGTTTAAGGTTTTTGCCATGTCTTTGACTGATTCAATAATTAAATGTAGTTGTTTGAAAGTGCCAAAACATTTTTTTACTATATTGATGAAAACTATAATTTTTGATATTGATTAATGCTTGACTGTATAAAGAGAAATTTCTGCCCCCAATTTATTTCCCGTCTTTTGCCATTGTCATTGATTGACGGATTTGAATCGAAGCGATTTCATGGAAGAAATTCAAAATAGGACAAAATACTTGCAAGTGCGCAAATTTGAAAATAAAATGGGTAAAAAATTACCTCGGTTATTATATAGCTTATAAATATTAAAATCTATAAAAATGTAAAGCATTTTAGCGTTTAAAATCTTGGCGTTTTACTGAAAAAGTTGTTTTTGTATTATGTGTATGAGTACTTGTTTGCAGAGAACATTCCGAATACGAGCTTTCAATACCAAACGTCCAGTTGTAAACAAACAATATCATCCAAACAACTTTATAAAGGCATATTTATGTGAGGTAGTGGCATCTAGATAAGATATGTTAATTTTCACACAACATTGAAATTATCAGTTAATGATTTAGTACGTTTCAGCCTCAATTAATCCCCAGTAAGCAGATTATAAAGCTTAGTAGGGTCAGTTGAATGATACTATATTGGACACCTACAGGACAGACGTTCATTTAAATACTGATACTGAACATTCTTATTAATTTTAGTTACCTATTTAAAATAAGTAATATCAATGCTTTAGGTAAAAATACTGGGGTTATTGAACTTACATGTACGTGTATATAGATGAATGTTGTCACGAATTGGCCGTACAAATACACTAGTTTGTGTAGTTGCACAGCCAGCTAGTGCCAATATTCACGAATATAAGTTCAATGACCTTAAAATACAGTATGTGTATCACATTGTTTGTTTGCAGGATGATATCATGTTTACCTGTGCCTGACCATTCCACAAAACTGTACCAGTAGGATAATAAGGAAGAAACCAATGAACAGGAGACCCAGAATTTCAATTTTCATCTCATAATTCTGGTCTTCGTCGTCATCGTTGTTTTTCTAAGAATAAAGGTAAGAGATTAATTTGAAGCTTGTTAAACAGATACGATATGAGATCAAATGATGTTACATGCATAACACTCAGAAGAAAAGTTGATGATTCGGAATAATTTATCTTAAATCAAATATTTCTGAAAAGATGTGAAATTTTAACTTCAATGTGAAAAGAATTTTGCATAAAGTATACAATTATAATATATACGAACACATAATAATGACATCAAAATAAGGCATAAGGGGTTATTGATATAAATACTGTTTTAAAAATTGTACATTGACAAAGTTCTGAAAAAAAGTAAAATTAAAATCAGGTGAAGGTAGTGTCCACTTAGAAGGGAATGTAATGATTTTTCATTTAAATTGGTAAGCAAATATATATCATATTTCGTACTGGAAGTCTAAATGTTATCATCACAGGACTTCGTAACTGCAACATAAAGTTCACTGCAATGCAAAGCATGTTTATAAGAGCCATTCCTCCACAAACATTGTTTCTTAGCTCCCTCAGTTTTTCCTTCACTTTATTTTCTTGTGTAGGATTTCTCTCTAAAGGTTTCAAATATCTGCAAACAGATAGATAGATAGTCAAATCTTATTTTTCTGCTCACCTGTAATAAAAATAGCATGCTTATTTCTTTGATTTTTTTTTCACCATTTTTACAATGAATCTTAGATAAATATCCTATATAATTTGCAAAGATTGGATGCGACTGTTTACTCAGTATGGTGTTACTAAATAAGGTAACATCAGAATATTGTCATTTGCAAGATTATAGATACTGTAACATCATCATTGTTCGTGGGAGACCAATGTTCGTGGATTTCGTGTGTCATCCTTACCCACGAAATAACATCCCCACGAACGTTTATATCGTTAATATATTGATATAATGAACCATCATATTTACGGGTAACCCACGAAATAACGTCCCCACGAACAAGCACAATTTTGCTAACCCACGAACATTGACACGCACGAATTAAAATGATTCCACAGTATTATACCAAAAGAAATAATCGATGTTCAGAAAGTGAAACTGTTTATATATACTTTACTATAGATGTAGATATCTGAAGTACCTCTCAACAAATGGTTTCCAAAAATGACGTTCCTTTTCCATCATTTGAACATATCTTCCTGAGAAAGGACCTTTGTTTACCCACGTTGGTAAATCGCTAGACATCTGTTTAATTATAAATAAATGACACTTAATTGACATAATATCGAAATGCATTTCTTGAACCATATCATCTGCCCTTAACATATTCAAGCCATTTCAATTTTGAAACATTGGATTAAGTTGAATGTCTACCATTTTTTTTTTAATGATGCATCATATAAGGGGTCAATTGTTCTCATACTTATCATACTCTGATATGTTAAAATATTTGTATACCTTCCACATGCAAAGCTTTTCTGAACTCCCTTTACTTTGCTCCTGTGAATGAGCATCTTGAAGTGGTGTCGCCTGAGTTACTATCTCCTCTAAATGTTCATTCTCTTTATGACTTATCGAGGGATCCTTCCTGAATCTAACTATATCAGCCATTGTCGCTAATAATTTAAGAAGCATGGCCTTTTCTGAAGGGTTGGATTTAAACAAGTTATTCTTCATCTTTTTAAATGTGGAGAATATTTTGTACAGAAGTCCTTTACTTTTTTCCCTTTTCTCCTTTGTTATACCACTTTCTCGAGTTCCCCATGAAATGTCATTTAAATTGCACAAAGAATAAATGAATAGAAGTACGAACCCTGACGGAAGAAGAATATAATAAAGTAATCCGTATATAATATTGCCCCATTCCCTTGGATGAAGTAAAGCAGCAATAACAAAAATTGCAAGGAGGCCAGTGATGAATATGACGCTGGGATGGTACAGAGATTCCGAAACGGCTGTGATAATCATACCAACGAAAACAATCATCATGAGTAATATATAAAATCCACTTAGAATTTGAGCTATCACAAGTTGAACGTTTAAGCGGAATGTGAGACATATGATAAAATATGCAATAGCCGGAAGTAAGGATGCTATGTATGACATCATAAGATTCAAACCGAAAACGGTAACAAAGGCGCCGGCAATCAGAATAAGAATTGTCGCTGGACTTATTAGTGTTGCAACCATCAGAGAAACTGAAAAGAGCAATCGTTTTGAATTTATATGTGAATGAGGTCATGTAAATGTATTTTATTATAATAAAAAAAATGTGTAAATATTCATATTCATAAAGCAAATAATTTTTTTCATGTCCATAAACATCTTCATTTTAATAATTTGATTTAACTTGGTTTCACAACTTTCAAATTGTTAACAAAGACTGAAAATATAAATCTGATGAACAATTACATGTAGATAGATCAGTAATTCAGCGGTAATTCTAACCAGAAGATTTCCGAACATACTCTTATACGTAGTATTTATTTATTTAATGAAACCAGGTGTCTCTTTGCCAGTAAGCCATTCAATTTCAATGAAAATGGTAAATCTTTCATACATTTACTAGTTCAACATGCCTTGTTTTAATATTAAGTTATCGATTTCTGTTTGGGTCTAAAAAACACACGAACCTTGATAAACAATATAAAGCCAACTTATATTTGGATTTGCCTCTACTGTATTTTTGCCATCTTGTAGAAGAGCCATGATGTTAGCAAGTGTGGACGGTGTCCATCTTTTTCTTTGGTTGAAATATTCATTAAAACTTTCAGGAGCATAAGTGTACGCATCAGCACCGGCAGCATAATCTACTCTGTATCCCTGTTGTAAAAGCAGAGTGCAGAGCCAGCGATCTTCCCCTAGAGTTAGGAAGCATAGGATAAATTCTTTGGATTAGTGAATAACATTGTCTATTTTACTCCCGTCACATTTCAGTTAAACTATTGTTCCTGTATTTAGAAAGAAAAATCATAATCTGAACATGAACTTTGCATTTTTGAGTCGAGATATATCAATTTCATGATTAGGAGCTTATATCCAAACTGACCTTGATCGTACATTAAGATCTCTGACGCTTCAGATGGTAGTAGCGTGTATTTTTTCATAACATTATCATCCATTAGAGCTGAGCCACGGAAAAGACTGAAACAGCCAGGGGAGCAAAGAACGCTCCCAAGTACATGCTCAGTAGCTTTCTGAAGCCAATGTGCCATTGCATATTCAAATTTCTGATACCAGACAATCGGACCTATGCAATACAGAATAAAGTGATATGATACAACATATTTATATTTAAAAATACTACATTTCCTTTTAAGAAAACAAAATTAATTCAGACGAGTATGTACCAAATACCATTGCCTATTGGATGAATTCTTCCACACGCAGCACCAGCTTTCTTGTCTTTTTTCATTCGATCGAGAAGAACTCTAACAGAGCCAGGGGTGAAATCTACGTCCCCATCCAATGCAAGAAGGAATGTGTTTTCAGCCTTTGAAATGGAAGTGCAATGGAAGTGCAATAATTACATGGAATCTGCTTTTGTAATTGTACATATATGTATATATATATATAATAGTAAACATGGGTGTTTCTTCCTTGGAAAGCATGTTCCTGTGAAAAGAGGACTCAGCAGATTCTCTGTAACTTTTACAGTTTGCAGCTAGTAAGAAATTCCGATTATATACACATATAGGAAGTGCACTGTCTTTTTGGAAAAAAAAACATTTCATAGGTTTTTATATAACGAAAAGTAAAATCAGTTGATTTATCGTTGCAAAGCTTTACATACATGTATATACTATTTTTTGTCAGTATGAATTTCTATCAAAATTTTGGCGAGGAAAAAAGTAAATCAAAGTTTTCAAAGTGTCAAAGTTATAACTAGTTAAAAATAGTGAACTGTAGATAAATATATTTTTTTGTTAGGGTAACACTTTTTCTTTTGTTCAAAACAAAAATAAAAAATCTTTCGCAAGGCCTTTTTTATTTTTTACCTTTTTCTTAAAAAATCCTTCGATGTCTTCAGTTTCTGTTTTCTTCTTTGCACTATTTGCCATTTCACTTTGTATTTCGGTTGTGAGCCGATATCCCAATAAATAATACATGCACATCACCTAGAATTTACAGGAAAAATAAGGTTTGGTATTAAAATTTGATGACTACAAAAATGTGATTTTTTTTATTCCTTAATAACTTTTGAAAGATTTGGAATTATAAAATAATGCACCTGAGACCATCGTTTCTTATGTCGAATTTTTGATTTGTCTTTTAGGTGAATGTACAGTAAATTTTCCCCAGGCATTCTGAAGATAACCTGTCCTCCGTAATAGGTCGATATAATAACTGGTTTCTCTAGTTGTATTGGGTGAGAATGCACAGAGCTGTAAAGAAAATAAAACAATTAAAAAAAATTACTTTGAAAAAAATTAGTACATTTTTGTATTACCTATAATCAAATCGATTAAGTTGTTTTCTTAGAGATTAATATGTTCATCTATTCTCTATGTGTTTTCAGTTTTCCTTTTGAAGCAGATCTATTGAACTCTTGATCTGGCAAGGTACATTGTATTTCGGAAAAATCGATCTGGGTCTACAACTTGTAAGTAACATTGCGCAGACATCAGTGGTTACTATTTTTTTTTATTTTTTAGAAAATAGATTTCATTGCATGGTAGGATATTTTTATATTAAGAGTTACTTTGATTTTTTTTTTACAGATGTACAACATCTATAAGTATTTTTTTTTATAACACTAAATGCTGAAATTGAAATTAGGATATAAAACAATTATTTAAAGCCTGGACAGTCAATAGACCGGGTATTTTTCCCTTTTCTGACCTCGGACAATATAACAAATTGAACTGTTCCCT
Source organism: Saccostrea glomerata (assembly GCA_003671525.1). Taxonomy (NCBI): domain Eukaryota; kingdom Metazoa; phylum Mollusca; class Bivalvia; order Ostreida; family Ostreidae; genus Saccostrea; species Saccostrea glomerata. Next base: position 95,203 of record PRKT01000358.1, on the reverse strand, counting down.
GCATTAAGGGAAAATATTCTGGTATATTGACTGCTCATGCATTAAACAAGTGTAAAGTAACACAAATGTATATAGATTTTCTGTATATTTTCACGAATTTGAACTTGAATTTTTTGGCAAAGGCAAATATATATATTTATGTAATTATTGTTTTGTTTGTTATTAAATGCATGACGGAATGAATAATTATAAAATATATATGTTTTTTTAATACACTTCATTAGTTCAGTTTAAAGATGTCAATTTATCCGACAACAAAATGGTATAAAAACAATCAGTAATATGAATGTTAATTCTAAAATAAACTATTTTTAAATTATCAAAATATGACTTCTTATTCTTACCTTGCAGCCTCGTTCATAACAGATGCGAATGTATAAACATATTCATTAACATCTTCTTTTTGAAATGCATCATCGAAAAGGATGTGGGCTAAAACAGATATGTTTGATATTTTTATAGCATGACCAATTGTAGATCTCTGAGCTAGCAAATGTGACACTTCTTAAAGTCTCGATTTTGACTTGTTATTAAAAGGGAGATATATACAGTTGAAAAAACAAACTTGCTTTTCAATTTGATAAAACCCAAGGATTATAAATACCTTCAAACTTGTAATAATCATGTGGATATTGGTTGTCGTTAGAAATTTCATACTCTTTCTCTTTTAAAAACTGGTCCTCATCCATTCTAAAACAAAATATGTGTGTTATATACATTCTAAATCATATACGGTACTAATTTTGTTGTACAAGATACTTATGCATTTCGACAAATTATATGACTTTAGTGATGCTCATGCCGAATCTAAGGAATTGGAATAACACAATCAAAAGCTAAAATTGTGTTGTTAAAGACTGGTGTTAAATATGTCGAAGGATCAAAGCTATGCATGGACGAAATAAACCTTCATTTAGAAATTAATAAATTTGAAATAAATTACAATAATGGATGAACCTAGGCTTTTCAGTTTAGTAAAATTTGACTGAATGGCAGAGTTTTGTCAGTCAGCCTCTCCTTGAAAATTCAATCGGAAGTTATGCACAGTTTCATTACTGTGAAAAATATATAAACTGCAAAGTTAAACCCTATGTTACTGTGGTCATCTAAATATCTTACCTAAAAATTGACTTCAAAAGTTGAAACATTTCTAGACGATTTTCATGCCACATGGTAGCGCATGCGTAAACAAAGGGAGGGGTTTGTAAAGTAAAGTTTCCCTCTTCCTTCTCGACTTCTTTAATCTGTTTCTGTAACCTTAGATAGGTGAAGAAATCTTTATAATATATTGTATTTAAAACAAAACGTTATTGTTTTTTTTTATGTAAGTTTTAGGACAAATAATTGAGAAATTCTCTCAGAGGAAATGACGCTCTTTGATAATAGTAGGTTTTTGATAATATTTAAATCACAAAATACATAAAAATTGTAAAATTTTAATTTTTTTTATGCAATAACAATTTATCACATTCTTTTCATTTGATAATTGTTTTTTAACAATCTTATTTAGAGATACATGTGTATATGCTTACATGTAAAATATGTTTTCATTCTGGCTTCTATTTTTCTTGATATGATTTTCCTTTTCTGAGGAACCTGCATCTTTTTGTCTTTTTATGATTTGCAGATGACAACGTTTTCTGTTCAAAATCAAATTCTGCTCCAGAAGAATTCCACAATACAAAGGATTGACAAATAATCTGCAAGTAAAGCAACAATTTCATAGTTTAATCATAGGAAGCATGAGAATGACCTAATTTAAAATGTTTACATTTTTTTAAAATTGAAGTATCAAATGACTAAACCTTTTCCATGGTGCAGAGAGACCATTGAGCATATCTTTACATAAATATATCAGATAAATCGTTAAGCCACAACTGGTTGGAATTTTTGAAAAAAAAAAATAGGAATATGAAAAGGTAGAAACACATTATGCTGAACTGTTCTTCATCAGGGGATTCATTTTTTTCCAATCCTATGTAAGACTGTGCCTATCATGGCCAAGCCATATCCCCGGGATATATTCGTCGATATACAAGGGGTGATCAAAGAGTGCAAACTATCTCTATAGTTACAAATCCATAATTCAGATCAGAATTAAATTTGGCACTCCTGTGATCATGCCAATGTTCTATAAAAAGCATAGGAAAACTAATGATTTTCTCCATCATTGTGACGTCTCAATGTGAAAATGACTTCAAAATGTAGATGACCCGTGACGTAAAATGGTTGTTACAGTCTCACTCGGGCAGCAAACGGCTGTAAAGTTTAACGCATAACTTGGAAATTCCTTTGAAGTATCTTATACTTATTGTACAAGGTTTAGGAACACAATATAATTTCAAGACATTTTACCATAAACTGAATCGAATGTTAAATTGGTGGGAGGGAGATGGTGAAAGATGACATTTGTTTCGTAGGCAAGGGGAAAGCAAGCTGGGAAGAAATGTGTTCTTAGTTAGGCAACTTGTTATGAAAGATTGTGAATGAAAGACATGAAAGACAGCTAGGAAAATTGTTGAATATCTAAACAATAACATTTTTATTATATGCCTAAAATATATTTTAGTATAGACCTTTAACAAATTAAATATGATAAAAAGAAGGTCTGCACAAATATATCCATATTGGAGAAACGGCCTTTCTTAGACAGAAGACTTGGGTTGTGATGGTCACCATTTTCTTTCTAAGAAAAGATATCCTCATCCAACGATCGTTTTTCCGAGATTTTGTCTTTTCTGAAAAATGGACTGTGCCTGTTAAAAAAACTAACTTGCATGGTAAGGAATATAAGACTCGGAAAAATATTTTAGCGTCTATGAACCAGAGCATGTCACATGACCGTCTGGATCACATAATTCGCGCATGAGCATAGCAAAAGCAGATGTGCAGTAAAACCAGAGAGGGCTACTAAAAAAAAAATAATGAAAACAGAAACCTAATTTAATTTGTTCTGTGTAAGTTATTCAACTTGTTCGCGAACTTTTTGATCACCCTTGGTAGTACCTCAGTAAAGCATAACTTATACTGTAGAATCATCATTGTTCGCGGGACACCAATGTTCGTGGATTTCGTGTGTTACCCTTACCTACGAAATTACATCCCCACGAACGTTTATTTCGTTAATATATTGATATAATGAACCATTGTATTTACGGGTAACCCACGAAATAACGTCCCCATGAACAAGTAAAATGTTGCTAACCCACAAAAATTGACACGCACGAATTAAAATGCTTACACAGTATTGACGTTACTATACTTGCGAAGATTTTTTGAAGCTCATTTGTTACCGTACCGTTTACCAACTCTCTTCCAGGGTCCAATTGTTAAATAAATTAAAAATACCATTCCAAAAGAGTTTTCATAAGAGTATGATTTTGCTTTTTTCCAAAAGTTTTTCGAAGCTAAATATTTCTTTGTAAACCATTCAAATAAATTTATTTTCCTGTTATCCGTGCATGTATGAAATGACTCTCACAATTCTAAGAATTATGTCTATTTGTGATGGAGCTCGCATTTACATTGAAATCTTTGTACGCTTACAGTTTGTTTCGCATCGATCCTGTATGACCATAGTGTGGCACATAAAAGAAAGCATAATACCATTACTCGTACATGTTTAATAAGTAGGACATTGTCCCATAAAAACATCAATATCAATACAATGGAAAGAATCAGCAGGTTAAGCCGATGAACTCCACATTGTTTTGTTATGGAAAGCTACCTTTTTGAATTTGATGGTCGCCAATGCAGGTAGCTTCACGGATGTACTGGCACTAAATATTTACATTATCTATCTAGATATCCAAAATTTATTACATAATGAATAAATACTTTAACAAAAAAAGACACCTTTCTACTTTTGCAAGCCTTTCTTGTAGTGGAGTCCATATGTGTTGCCCGACCCAGTATAAGGAAAGAAGCCAGAGCGATGCCATTGTCAAGTGATACCAAGGACTGTAGACCGGATAATAGCAGGCTTCTTTGTCAAAATTGATTAAGGTGGGAAAATGGTTTGAACTGCTCTTACAGTATACTGTCATTAGAATTACGGCAACTGGTGTAGATAATAAGCAGGGAAAAGAAAAAGAAAATATTTGCATATGCAGTTTGCAGGATGTGTATGCAACATAATAGCCAACAAAGCCTGATGCAATCAGAATAAGTATATCCGAATTATCGCTTAGTGTTTGATTCTTTGTAAACTCTGCCCAGAAATCGACTGTGAAAAGATTCAATGACTCTCCAACTGTATGACGTGCACAGAGTACTGAGGCTACGAATTTCAATATTGACACATAAACGTAAATATAAGACCTGCTTTCTTCGATTTCATATCTTATTTTTAAAAGAAACTGCTTAAATTTTCCGCTCCCATTGATCTTATCCAGAAAATTCTCCCACCATAGAACCGACGTTAGCAGAAGTGAAAACAGATATTTTAAACCTGTTTCTGCATCGATATTCCAGACATCAGGGATCTTGCGGTTGATATGTATGGGGGAAATTTCACCATTAAATACATACTGAGTGTTTGAAACAAGAAGAAATGGTAACACAGATAACTGAAGGAAAAAGGCGACCAAGTTCAAAACAAATATTAGTATGCGTTTTCGTTGTTCGTTATTTCTTGGGAAGAAATTCGCATCTACTGTGTAAAATGGTTTTAAAAGACTGGGAATAATGGATGTTGCACTCAGTATACATATTCCTCGAATGGGTCCCAAATTTGGCAACAGATGAAATACTAAAAGGGACAATCCGATAGAATGAAGGACTTCTACTGTTGTAATCTGAAATGAAAAAAAAATCACTTATCATTTACAATACTTCATTTCTTTTAAGGCACTATTTTTACTGCTACAATATACATATTTGCTATAATTGAAATTATATGAGTTAACTTAACCAAAATATTATGATTTGAATCAAGATAAGTATATCGTAAAAATCAGCAAATAGAAGATGTCAATTCTTTTAATAATTATTTATTTATTTTTCTTTTAATGTGAGTATTGGCTAGAATTCATAAGCAACCATAAACATCATCAACGTAGAAAAAAAAACATTCAAAAAGAACAATATTTAAAACATAATTTGATTAGTCATAATGAAAGTGTTCTAAGCACTATAAAGATATACCAACGGAAATGACGGGCTGTGCATAGCCAAGTCCATGACCTTAATTGCGCTTTTTTATCAACATAAAATACATTGCATATATTAACAAGGATGAAAAATAAACATACACGTACATTATTTTCTTTGATAACGGCTTACAAACATTAAAACTAAATACCATAATTATACTGGAAATGCTTGGTTTATGTATATTTCCAAACCACACCCTCCACGCGCTTGAGAGAAAGGTGAAAATATATGGAGTACACATGGCTATAAGGAGGAGAAAGCTATGTACAGCGGGTTCTGACTTCTGCATAAAAATAAATAAAAATAATAATAATAAATATAAAAATCCGTATTGCTGTTACAAGATTTCGTGAAATCTGACAAGAAACTCAATACTTTTCTTATTTTTTCACAATTTGTCTCAAACACATCCCATGATCTAATCAAAAAAATCTCTATGTTGTATTTCTTTTTAAAAAGATTACACAAGTACGATCACTATGTTCTTTTTAATTTTAAGAACTGTTCTACCTTAAAATTTAATGTGTATGCATGTAATAATATACGTATTTTAATGTCCTGAATAAATTAAGTTTTGTAACCCACGTTTTTGCTACTTGATAAAGTTGTGTTCCCTCTACCGGAAGTGCCTTCCACAGAACTCCTTTCCGATCGTACCATTGAGGTAGCAATGGCTAAGGTGATTTTTTGAGTGACTAAACTTGTCAACATCAAACCGAACAACATGACATATGCGAGTATTTTGATGATTCGAAAACTGATATGTGCATGAACGTCTCGCCGTTTTTCGTCTCTCTCAATAATTCGAAACACATCCCATGGTCTAAAATAGATAATATTTCAAAGAGATAGTCAGCAAAATTTTACCTAGCCTATGACAGATGTTACTAGCTAGCCTTTTAAAAGACATTTTGATTGTGACATATATCTATGAATATAATCCGAAAAGCTATGTTCAATTCCTTACCAGGTTGTGTTACCAAGCATCTTATTTTTCTTCCTTTAAGATAAAGAATGGAAAAAAAGATATTTTTTGAGAGGGTCATAATTTTAATAAATCTTAAATTTACTCTTTTTTATCTTTCTGTCTTATTGAATCCAACTTCCTAACTTTGTCTGACGAAGGTTTAAACCTGTGATTTCCATCTTTTTCCTTCTGAAAAAAAAAATAAAACGGTGAAAACCAAACTCAGGCGAAAAGAACATTAGAACGTTAACCACTAGACATTTATTAACCAAAATAGATTAATTGATGTGTAAAATATACAACTATATTCTAGCTTCAATTCAATAAATAATAATACTCTCTTCTAAAGAGACAACCCCCCCTCAAAAAAAGGAGTGTGAACAATGAAAACGATTAGAAAATTTGAATTTCGTTTTACTGTGAATTCAATTCTTTATTGTCCATTTCTGTTTTTAACGTTCTTTACATTTTGCATTACCACAATTTCTATAATCTGACACATTTGTCTTCAGGTGCATGTACGATTAGAAAGGTTTCACTATACATACTGTATCTTTAACATCCTCATAATCCGGCTCCAGTAGTTTTTTATCAGAAATGCTTGTAAAATCTTTGCTTGCTTTAAGGTCGTCCCTTTCATTATTCTGATGAAAATTTAATAAAGTAATAAAAATTACATGATAGTACTAATGAAAATGTTGAAGAAAAGTAACGGCGATCGATTTCCATAAGGTTACCAACAATTCAATTCTGTGAAAAAGGCATACACAGTGCAAAAGTGGCTCACATAAATTTCATGTAAATTCTTCACAAGAAAAAAAACATGAAGAACAAGACATGTGAAATTAATGTGAAAACTTCATGTGAATTTAAAATAAATTTCATATGAATTTTACATGAAGAGCATATTGCATAAATATCAAGCAAAGAAAACTTTACATCAAAGTTCAAAAGAAGATTTATGTGAATATCATATAAACTTTTATTCACATGATATTCACATGAAAATATATCTATATAATTTTCATTTGATTTTCATATAATTTTCGCATAAAAAGATAATCACATGAATATCACATTAGCCTCTTTTCCCTGTGTACATTGTACACAAAGTTGGAGCCCAGGAATTCCAAAGCTTGGATAAGGTGCCATGAAGGATTAAGCATCTTTGTTGTAGGTAATAAGGTGTTTCAGAAGGACCTATCTCTATCATTTTTTGCGCATTTAGGATGATGTTACAAGTTAACTTAATAAGACTTTGTTTAAAAGATACAGGATTATTAAGTTTAGAGCAATGCGTTAACCACCTGAAAAGTATCACAAAACACTTGTTGTGGGTAGAGAGGGAGAAAGGAAAGCAATAGAAAAAAAGAGAGAGAATGAATATGAGAAAGAGGGAGGAGGGAGAGTGTGTGAGAGAGAGATACAAAGGGCGGAAAAAGAGAAGATAGAGGAAAAAAAGAGCAAAAGATTTACGCCGTCATCTGTATCATAGTCCGGCTCAGGATGTTGTATGGTTGCTTCCTTATAAATTTTCCTTTTAAGTTGAACAGCTCCTAAGTGGTTTTTCTTCAAGAGGGAAGTAAAATTAGTAATAATATAATTTATTCGATTGATTATCTAATGATATCTATTGAAAGAAATTCGGTACACTGGATTGAAAAAAATAGATATTGATAAATCGAAAAAAAAACTGTTTTGCTTGAGAAAATAAAACAAAGACATGCTTGGAGCTTTACAGAAGAAAATGCCCGCTTAAAAAAATAAGATTTCTCTTTTCCAAAAAAAAAAAAGATATAAAGAAAATAAATAGAACTGCTCTTTTACGACGGATCTTCACATTCAGTTTATTGTGGCATCAATTAAATAGAATTTTTTCACACTGGTATACTTTTTTCTCATTTATCTAGATATACTTACCTTAACAGATGTCTCGCCAATATCGGACTCCGGAACTTCAAAATGTGGTTGATCAAAACCAGTAAAATGTTTCGGTTGAAAAGATCTTTTAGTAAATGCTGTCTGAAATGCGATAAAAAAGATGATACACCATGAATCATTATGTCCCAACAGGCAAAGAATGCAATTTGTGATATTATCGCAATTCAAAAAATAAAAAAAAAATAAAATAAAACAAAGTGTCTACAAATTTAATGCTTAGAACTAAAATATTTATTTTTCCCTAAGAATATTAATATTGGTTAAAAATAAAATGATTATATTAATACATTCAATAAATCTACAGACAAGCTCCTTTATCTTTCAAAAACTAAAAGAACTATTCAAGAAATTACGGCTTTAACAATTTAAACAAGGCTTCTTTAATATCCTACTTAAAAATTGGCATTCCTTTCCTATTTCACATAATGGATAAATTTTATTTATAACACATAAACTATTTTCAAATTTGAAACAACCTGGTATGCCATTAGGTCTGACTTTGTTCATTTTATTTATCACCCCCCCCCCCCCTTTCCACTAAAAGAAGAAAAAAAAATGAAATTTCACTTAGTCTACATGAAGAGTTTCATAAGCTCTATTTCTTTTATACAACAAGCAAGTGACTGACTAAAATGCAAAAACGGGAACGTTTTACATAAAACATAATAATAATGATAAAAGAATAAAAATAAATTAAAAACATAGAAAATATATAGATAAATTAACGGTCATTGGACAAGTAAATACATGAAAAAAATAATGTTTACTTTGCTTAGTACAGTGAAGGATATGGAGATAACAAACAGTATTCAATATCAAAGTCCATTAAACAATACAAAATAGAAACAGAGCAAACAGGGACCTAAAAAATATCAGAGGTGGGGATCAGGTGCCATGGAGGAGTGAGCATCCACTGCTGACCGGTCACACCCGCTGTGTGCTCCTTTTCATGATCAGGAAATAACGGAAAAAATCCGTCGTCAATTCAGTGTATAAATAATGGACTAACAATTAGTGTGAAAATCGTCCGTCAGCAGTTGACTCAAACAAAAACTGTATTTGCTGACAAGGTCGCACATTTATCTTGCGGATCACAAGACTGTAACAAATCATGACTTCAAGTTCTACCTGGTGTGCACTTTTGGGGTACACGCAAGACGGACGATTAAGGAGAAAACCTGTGTCTAGTTGTAAATGAGGCAAAATGATGATTCTTTTCTTTGTTATAATGTATTTTTCAAAATTATTATCTAACATTTAGACACATCTGAAGAAATTTCATTTAATTCGGACAAATTATTCCCGCTATTCTACAAAGAGAAATCACATGTCTAGACATTAATTTTCTATGCTTCTCATGCTCATGGATCACAGCCTTAATGTTCCCTAAAATGTCATTTTTGAAATATTTTTGTTGCATAATATTGTAACAGACATGAATGTAGGAAGCGTATTGTACCGAGACGATATACTGATCTATCGTATGATGTGGTGCGGTAAAGGCTTTGTAAAAAGTGACACGTATTATTATCTAATCAATTTAATCATCCATTTCATGTCAATTGTACCTGTTTGATAACGTACTTTTACCAGTATTGTTATGTGTCTGTGAAATTTGAGGTTATGAAAATAATGATATAATTAAACGAGTACATTTACGTTTTCTGAAACTGATATATTGAATTTAAGTAGTAGTACATACATGTTTAATAAATGTGGCAAATGCAGTTCTGTATGAAAAAATAAAATCGGACAGTTTGAGGCCCTTAAGGGACGAGAACTATCTGATATTTTTAATACAGAATTGTATGAGTCATATAATTATCCTACTTAAAACATTGCTTTTTGATTTACCTGAGACAGTCCGATATTTGTACAAAAGACAAATTGAAGTGTTAATAAGATCAGAAGAGTTGTAAAAATTCGGGCTTAAATGATAAAGTACTAAGTATTAAGGTAATCAACTGTACTCTAGTAGGTTGGTGAAGCAATTTGAGAAGTTTGATATGGAAAGTGGGGACAGTTTTTTTTCCTTAAAATACACATTTTGAAATTCAATGGGAAATGCAGATTTGATATTGATTTCAAATCACAAACCACAGAGATTAAAGAATATGATGAAGGTTCATGATCATTTCACTTTTTCTCTGTTCACCAAACGCATGTAACTTAGTTTTCGACACTTAACAGCAGAGAAAAAGCAATCCATACATTGTTTCTTTCGAATGAGTTGTTGGTATGCTGTCATTTTTTTTTTCAAAAGTGTAATGAATGTGTCAAATTAAGCAATTAATGATCATATACTACTTTGATTTTGATTCTTTCCACGAGAAAAATGAAATAATTTTAAAAAATCACTTTCTTTTTGTATCTTGTTCTTTATAGTATCTCAAATTTCTATTTTATTTCTGAATAATTAATTTGAGGTTTTTGAAAGTTTTTATATTTCTCGTATTTCGATCCCCCTCCCCCCCGTGAGCCTACTCTTATAAGAAAGCGAAAAAAAGGGCTGAAACATTGATTTCAGTTTATCTTTATTTTTAGTTTTATTACATGTTTACCCACTTGCTGCATTATTGGTTCGTCGCATGCTTCTTCTAAATACCTTAATTGAAAGGTTTTTTTTTCTACTTCCCAATTTCACACAACCAAAATTTCAACATAATCATTGTGCATTTGAATTTAAACAATTTGCTGTTTACTCAACAATCACACTTCTTTTCCCTTTGTTCAGTAACTGTCCAATTTTAAAGGAAGTACTGAGGCAGTCTGATATGAAATTGTTTTTATCAAACTGCTAACTACAAGTTATATTACACTGCTTAAGATATTAAGCTGCATCAACGAAAAAAATAAGATCAAATCAATGTCTCAATCCAAGTTATTTGATATATGGGGAAACTGGACGGTTCCCATTATACAAAAATACTCAAGAATGAAAATAAATGGCCGAAATTTGTGTATGGAAAAAGGAAACACATTGAATATATAGAATTGTAGATATGCCTAATGCCTTTCATTATTATTTTGTCTTTAAGCAGACACTGTAGATGACTATTTTTCATTTGTATGTGTATATTTTAAAAGGTATGCACATAAATATTCTTCTTTGCTTTCCTATGATGAAGATACATTTTGAAAAACAATAATTTAATGCCCCCATCCCCTTCACCTAGTGAAAAAAAAATTATTTCGATTGTAACGAGGATCGTTATTGCTGGTTTAATTTTTTGACAGTACGCGATCCATCAGATTTTTAGATATTTTTGTAAATGCATTAAGCCCATTATTAATGAATTAACAATAAAGATTAAGATAGAATGAAAGATAAAGTAAATTCAAGGGAATGTAATTCCTATTTTAAGGTTTGACGAGGACTAGCGCATAGTTTTGATTGTTTCTTTGCAATGTCATGCCCATGTTCCTCAGTTTTTAGCTACAGTGAGCAAATTACTATGAATGACATTTTTTATTCAAAAATTGACGATGGTAAACGATTAATATCCGCGACTGAACTTCCTATTTTATCAACCGTTTTATGTCTTTCATTTTATTTCTAAAACTTAAAGTTCTATTTATTCATTGGAGCAATGAAAATAAACACTGAACACTTAGTTTCTTTTTTTTATACTGTTAGGGTGCAAATATCTCTTCTTTGTCTGTCTATTTACGGGGAATTAATCATCCTTGAAATAACAGGGAGTTAACAACAATTTTTCACTGTCCATTTACTGAATATTTAAGGTCGTTCGGTCTATTTTATCTTATGTTTTCATGTACATGGAGTGTATACTTATCAGGTACACCGTGACCTTGTGACGGGATTAATTTATATATCCTACAAACAGGAGTCGGTCAAAAACAACACTGAAACCTTGAATCCTACCTTTGCAATATTAAATTATGCCTTAATTAGATCATGATATAGATATTTTTGATGTCAAATCGCGAGAACAAAAATTTGCGAGTGTTCGTTGGTTGAAAAGGTTTTATATGGATTTCAGCACCATAAAAATCTAAACGAGTAAATTTATTTGGCGAGCGATACTTCTCGCGAAATTATGCAATAATTAATACCTTGATATAGCCTATATTTAGGAGCCTACAGTACATTATGCTCATTGAAAATCTTTCAAGCAACCAATGCTTATGCTTATGTAATACATTTAATGAAGCAATAAAGAAAAAAATCATGGCATAGAAAAAAAGTGTGCTTAATTACGCTCTGCTCCTAATACATCTGATGTATTTTTTAAAAAATAAAACTGATTGATACGAAATGACAAATTATAATAATATATTCAATGATTTCTATTTCGAGATTACCTACGTGTGTTTGCACAAATAAAAACTTTTTTTCATATCATTTCATGAAGAAAAAAATCGAACTTTTAGAGATATGAATTGAAAAATATTGTATATATAATAAAAAAAGAAAATAGACGAATTTGTTGCACAGCTACAGTTAAGTTTTTCGTTTAATTCTCAATTAAATGAGATCAAGATCGAGAGACATCTACCGTCATGTGTGCAAAAATAGCCATTAACGACTACTTCCGGAGTGATCGGACGGCATTTCTTGATTTCTTAAACTACTATCTGTTATTCTGAAAAGTTTTCAATAAATTTTAGTTATCAGTAAAAATAAAATGTTCATCTAGCTCCCTGTTCAGGACGCACACCCCCTTCTGTTGATCCAGTTTGAAGGATTGGGACATTCTGCACAACTTTTTCTTTAAAGAGAAATTGAAGAAAAATTGTTAGAATTTTTGAAATTCGATTCTCGGTATCGAGTCACAGTAAGTGTCATTGTTTGATACTCTCCGGGGAAATGAACTGCCTATTACAGATCTTCATATATTGCTCTATATTTGCTGAAAGTTTCAAATTTCGGTGATAAGTAGTTTATTAGACAACATGCAGACAAACGGACTCTAACAAAACTCACTATATTGCAAAAAAAAAAAAAAAAAAAAAAAAAAAAAAAAAAAATACGGATCAAAGTCAGGTCATTAAAATTCAAACAAAATAGGTATAAAGATTTTTCAATGTTTTATAAGACTTGAAAATGTTATGGAAATCGACCAAATCGCTTCCGAGAAATCGCCTGCAAAAAAGTAAGAAAAAATAAGAAGGAAAGCAGTGGAAAAGAAAACTGAGAAGAGCAAAAAAATCTTTCGCTGAAGACGGAAAACCAGAATTACATACAAATTATTTAATCACAACACATTCTGTAAAGAGGAAATAGAGAGGGAAAGGTTGAGACAGATTATCTTCTGTGTTAGTAACATGTGTCTTTATTTTTTTTTATATACTTCAATCTGTCTGAAAAAAATTACGCAATTCATCATTTAGCATTTAAAAAATTAAGAAATGAACCATAACAATAAATAATATTGCAATTGATAAAAGAATAATGTTACCTGGAGAATTATATAGTTTATAGAAATCAATTACATACATGTATAGAATATATAAAGTATATCTAAACATATTGTATATAAACACTCGATGCCTATATACTTACAACAGAACGTATACAATTGCTATGATTAACTTCAAACGCAAACGGGCATTTTGATTGGTCGACGCACTGATTAGTCAATGCGTTTATTTCCTGTTACGTAATACTGAAAGTCATGTGCGCATTCTGGGTGTGCTTCTGATATTCGGTTTCGTTCGCGCTGGGCCCGCTGCTGGTTTGCTTCAGTTGCGTTCAAGGATCGCTCGAATCAGACCTTGCGGACCCAGAGTGAACACGGAAAGCGAACCCGGGTCAGTTTGTGCCAGCTTTCCTGGATTGTGACTGGTCGGTTCTTTAAAATAAAGAAAACAGAATATTTCTCACCCCAAATTTAAAAGCGCAAAAGAGTAGAAAATCATTTTAACATGTAAAATAAATGCATTTCAAAGAAATTTTAGTCAGACTTCGCAGTAGTTAACAAAACAATCTCAAGCTTGTTTGATTCAATCCCTGACCTTAATAGCAGTTTGATTTTTAAATGCTTGGCAACGTAAATGAAATACTTTATGTGGCTCATTTTATTTTATGCATGTCCGATATAATTGAAGGATATTTATTTTATCTTTAAAAATGCTAGTGCAACATGTAAATTACAGGCGTTAAACTGTACGTAAATAATTAAAGACAAAATAAATAAACGATGACAACCATGAACAAGTAAAATCATCCTGCTGAAAACAAACAGAAAACATGATTTTAACGTCTATCATTTCTACTGACACAATTTATTTCCTTTTAAGCCTATACATTATCTATGCGTTTTACTGCATATCTAATGCATATTACTCGGACTTAATCATAAGGTCTAATTTTGCAAGCATTTTATCATCATTTTTTTTTTTTGAAAAAATAGACAGGTTTTGAAATTGAGGATTCCATGCACATAGATTATCATTATTACATGAATTTATAACGAACATTAATAAAACAAGATTTTCATTACCTAATTCTTATTTAATAGATTGCATTTCTGATTTGTCTTGTCATTTTTAATGAAACTGATCCAATAGCTAGAAAATCGCCATCAACTATTACAATTTCTTTTATTATTATTTCAATCAGAGTGGACTTTCTAAAAAGCTAATAATTTCTTTTGGGGAAATTTCTGAATTTTGTCCAATTCTTAATAAAAATTTTCTCAATGAAAGAGATCGATCTTATCCTCTCAATAAAACACTATTTCTTGTTTAAATATGGATCATGACAATGCAGACTATTCGATTTGGTATTTATATCAATTTGTGGGGATAAATGTATTGAAGAAATTCAGGTTAGAAAATACTTACGGGTAGATTTCTTCCAGAAAACAGCGAAAAAAAGCCACGCTCTTTCGTCATAGTCCAGCTAAACTTGTGGTGTCCCTTCTCTGTAGATTAAATACAAGTAACCTCGTGAAAGCCGTTTGCCGTTTGTATTGTGACTTTCGTGTTTCAAATATTAAAACAACATAAGAACAGATCAGGTTTTCCTAAATTCAATTATATACTTGCTTTTTGCAAACTCTGTTATTTATAGTAAGTGAAAAATCTTTGACGTTACATGTACTTTATGTTACACTAATTTTCCCTAATTTAAGATTGCAAATTGACAATAAATGTTAAATACATGCAGGAGCATTTCATGTGTTTACACTTGATATGTAATCACAATGACTGCAGACCTTGAAGGAAATATATTTCTTAGTGCTTTATTACCTTTAAGCTTTACAGCTCATTAGTGCGAAAAAGTACAAATAAGCATGACAACAAGTGCGTCTTTATGTACAATAATACTAATTTTAGTTTAGTGTTTAAACTAATATTTAAACTTACATAAATTGCATAATTATTTCATATTTTCAACATCAAAGTTGCAAAAATTCGAACAATTTTCTCTTGTGGTAAGATTTTATATATTTTTTATGATAGATTTCATAAGCAGTGCATACAGTGTATTTAATTCAAATGTTATTCGTAGTCAACATAACTCGAACATAATGCCTATGCTTTGTCTTTGTAATACTCTATCGGACTTTTCCTACTTCCAGTGTGAAGACAGTTTCAGTGCAATTTCGATAATAAGTTTGTATGTGTTTTCTTAAGTAAAACAGTTACTGTAGATTTCGATTTGCAATAATGAATCTGAAAAAAGAACATTTTCTAGAACTATATATTTATATTGAAAACGAATATTCTGTCTTCTTTGGTCAAAAAGTGGTTGCTTTACGATGAGGAGATCGACACATTTAATTTTTAGCTCTAATGGTCGCAAACCGGAAAAGATTATGTGATAGTAAGGTGTCTGTCGTCCGTCCATCATTTGTTTATCTTTTAGTTTGAATACTATTCCTCCTACACTTTAGGTCCGATTTCAATGAATATTGACACACAAGTAGACTTTACAAAAACAGATTATTAAATTCATAAATTTATGATTTCAGCATACATGTAAATTAAAACACTACACTAATGTCTTGTAATGAATATTAACCAAAAAAAAATTCTGTTAATTAATTTATAATGCTATTTCCTTATTTTTTATCTGATTTGAAAATAATTTGGAACGTTTTAGAATCATTTTTAATGAATTTTGATTTCTATAAATGGGATTGCCATGCATAGCTAATGAAATAAAACTTTTGAAAATAATTTCAAAACGCTGCTCTTCCGAAAGTTTTAGAAAGATTACAAAATAATTTGGCACACTGCATTAAGATACGGTTGAAGAATCGGTGTTACCATGTTTATTCAAAATGGACCTTCACCAACGTCTTCGACTAATTCAGAATATGCTTTAATCCATTCATTGCAAAAGTGCTTGCTGTTCTCATGATTGAGTTATAGCCCGTGAAAGTTTTTGATGCTTACGAATAATGATAATAAAAAAAATAAACCAGTAAGACGTAAGGACTTGGGGCCATTCTTTTAGATTCTTTAATCTTCTACCTTCAATTTTAAGTCGAGGTCAATGCAAAAATAGAATGTCAAATACAGCAAAAGAGGCTGGTTTTATCTAGGCCTAATCGAAAAGCATAGCCCAGAACAGAGTCCAATGGCAGATTGTGTTGGCGGCTCTATGCTCCCCATGGAGCAAACAGGATTAAGAAAAAAATGAAAAGTTTCGACCTCCTCATCGTCAAGCACCGAAGTTTTGACCAAGAAAGACACAATATTCTTCCTCAGTTAGATAGCCATAGAAATAAAAATTCAGATGCTAAATTCAAATCTACAGTTTTCCTTACAATTAAAGGAAACCCAAATCAGCTAAATATCAAAAATGCAATTCTAAAAAGAGACTGCCGTCATATCAATTGGCAATGGAAACAGTTAGATACAGTGATAGAGAGAGAAAATATAGATATATTTTCTTGTTCTCAAGTCAAGTTTAGGACGAATATTATTTAATTTTAATTTGTCCTGCTCATGAATTCGGTATTTAAAAAAAATCTTGAAATATTATTACTGAAAAAAAAACTTTAATGTTTAACACAGGATGAAAAGCCAGGTTTCCCAAATTTGGAAACCCGATGGAAACATATGGGAATCGTGACAGCAGTAGTTTCCATATAGTTTCCATTTTATGGAAACCACATAGTGGTTTCCACATAGATTCCCGACATGGAAACAATCAACCTGTGGTTTCCCGTAAGTTTCCCAAGATAGGAAACCATGTAAACATGCCTCAGTGTTTCCATGTAGATTCCCGATATGGAAACAACCAACCTGTGGTTTCCCGTAAGTTTCCCAAGATAGGAAACCATGTAAACATGCCTCAGTGGTTTCCATGTAGATTCCCGACATGGAAGCCACCAATGTGTAGTTTTCCCCATGTTTCCCAGGCAGGGAAACTTTGAAGGTATATCTCAATACTAACCCACCTACCTTTTATTTTAGAAAAGTTAATTATTTAATTATGTTACCATATTTTTACCAATTATAGAAATATTTCAAAAGTGTTTACATGCTGTATCAAAATAATTAACTTCAAACAGTTAAAATAACTAGATGTGTATTTCTGTGTGATTAATTTAATATTTCAGCACCGTGAACGCAATTCAATTTTAATTTGATTTTATTTAAATGAATTTTATTCAATTTAAATTAATTTTGAATTTGATTTATCACATAAGTTTTGGTAAACTCGTATAGAATGCATGAAGTGGAATAGAAAAAAGTTAGTGCATGCAGTTATGTAGAAATCAATCATTTTGATCCCACTTTCTTGAAGCTGTCTATGATGAATGTTCCTTTGAAAAAATGGAAGAGCTAAGGAAGGGTACATTTATGAAATTATTTACAGAAAAGGTTTACTAAAAAGATCGATTAAAAAGTAAATAAAGAAATATGTCAAGTTACAATTACTGATTAAGGACAGGTGAGACGTTCCTCAATAAAATAATTAATTTTTTTTCCAATATTTTGCAATTGACATTGAAGAATTATTTTTACATAATTACATGTATTCACAAGACATCAAAGTACCTTACCAGGCATTTGTGTTAGATACCGGAGGTTGGCATTTCTTATATACCGGGGTAATCCGTCAGGAAAAAAAATACTTCAGTTGGTTTGTCAAAATTACAATTTTAGTGTTTCAAGTTTTTAAATACAAGTTTAGAAAGTGATAAAGATTTTCTTTTAATATGAATCAATGTATTAATATAAACTGGTCAGATAAGAATCATTCATCGATTTGGTTGGGGCTTGAGTATTGTCATACTAGTATTTTACTATTAATAGTGAATATTGTTTTTTTTCAATTTATTAAATTATCATTTTGATTATTGGGGGTGGATGGGTTGCTTTTCATTTTTTCCTTGAGAAGCCCCCCCCCCCCCCCCCCAAAAAAAACGCTTTTGAAAAAGTCACTATGGTCGGCCTGTGTATTTAGGGACACCTGTCCTCACGTGCCATTTCAGGTGGAGACACGTGCCGCGAAGACACCTGTCACTGTGTATTTTTGTATATCCTATGTAAATTGAGACGGTTTTGTACCTAAAGGGAACAATGGGCTGTTGTCGAGCATGTACACACACAGTCTCCGACCGAAAATTCTTTAAAATTAAGATGATGATTCGTGTTCTTTTATCATTTAAAAAATTGTATATTCCATAGATAAAGTTATACAAGAGAACATATTTATAAAATAACCTACATTTAAGAAGTTCAATGAAAGAACTGTAATGAGTAATGAAAAAGGCCTATGCCATTCAAACGTTAGTGTGACCTGGAATAATGGAACAATCCAGGAGCCTGTTCACCCCTGTTTGAATGGTATGGCCCTTTGCTATATAAATGACTGCAGAGGCAGTCTCGATCATTCTGAAACCCGTAGAAGAAGTGGGAAGTAGAAAAGAAGATAATAGTTCATATTAGAACAGGAGAATTATAAAATAGTGAAATAAAAGTAAGGCTAGGGTACGGAGCGCCGGTAAATGGTAAGCCAAGAAATTGTGGTGAAGTGCAAGGTATAGTAATCCTGAATAAGGGTGAGGTACCGAGTGCTCATTACAATAGGAACTTGGTTTCGGAACCAGGTGCAGGGAACCCAGTCATACAGGTAGTACTTGGTAACAGAGAACCTCGGCTTTTGTGTCCCGCTGTTTCAAAAAAAAAAATAATAATAAGGACAAGGATCCCATGAAAATAATAAATAACCATACTTGTACATAATTTTAATTCCCAGTATTAATTATAGGCTCAGACAGAGCCATAGGAAACGTTCATTTATATTTATATATATATTGGACCCTGTATCCCTGAAAACGGACCCTTTATTAGGTTACACGTTACAGAGCAAACTATTTAGAATTTTTATTTCAATTTTCATTACTGATTTAAAATAAAACAATCCTCTTTAGAAATTAAATTATTTTCTATAGGTATTGAATAGATTTTGATTCTCGTCGTGTATAATTATATTAAATCAGAATGACGTTAAGAGATCAATGTGAAATCAGAACTGTATTTAATATTGTTAATGGGTTTTTGTGTGAAATTTGTAATCTAACGTACTACAAAGACATTTATTAGATAAATGTTTATAGTATAATTCATCAAATAAAACGTTTTTTTTTTCTTTCTTTTTTTTTTGTTTAAATATGTACGCAGATCCCCGTGTAGTATAAACGCCTGCACTTTTCGCATGAAATTACAATGTAGGGTTCTAAATGCACTTACATGATATTTAACAAACTTTAAAATTTTCAGCCATTTTTTTTTCTCCAAAGGCCATTGCTCTAGATAAAGAAAAGTCTATAGTATTTTGCATGATTTTGTTTTCCTTAAGAACAATGGCTTTTAAAGTAGTGCATGCTAAGGCAATCTATTAAAAGAATTAATTGTATAATTAATTCATTGTATAATTGTCACGATTGTATTTTTGTGCAGTTTTTGTTGATTTCATTCTATAAAGGTTTGAAGTTTGTTAATACTTCAACAAACATTTCTTTATCTATTTTGTACACTCCTTTATTTTTATTCGCCGACATGCTACTCTTTAAAAAAAAAAAAAACTTGTGTGACTAATAGACTCCGTTTTCAGGCCTGTAGGAAAGTAATTTCCCTTAGAGTAATAAACTAACCGGGATTTTATTTTTACTAGCATACCTTACCTGAATTCTTAACGAAAAAAAAAACATTAAAGAAATACAGGGCGGGACCAGCTAAAGCTGTATGCATAAGTACAGCCCTGCACATCAACGAGTATAGATGACTTTCGACATAATCTTTCCCATGACTTCACCTATACCAATCACGACTAAAATACTGAATTAAAATACTGTCATATTTTCCTGCCTTTGATAAGATGTTAGTTTTGTTCCACCTAGAGATATAACTCTCCTAAGAAAAAGGTTTTCAACATTCTGATTCATTTAACAATTTTACGTGTTAAAATGATATGGGAAAATTTTTTTTAGCTAAAGGCCAAGGAGTTTAAAGTACAATGTACATGTAGCAATTAGAGAAAAGTCTAGCAGGTCCACCAGTTATATTGATAGCAGGCTCAAAATCAAATTAAACCCCGAAAAGGAGGGAGTTCATGATCAATTAGTAATTTAACCCCCCCCCCCCCCCAAAAAAAAAAACACAACAATTTATTAGCAATGAATTATTAATCACCGAACTTTTCAATCATCACTATTAAAATTTAAAAAAAAACTGTTCTTGATAATCATATTATAATTGTAGCTCATTTTCATGCCTTTTAGGATTCATGTGGAAAGTTCACAATTGAAAAAAAAATGTGCTTTTAAAAATTTAACATCTTTTGTTGTGACATTATAAATTCATAATCATACATGTAACAGTTAAAAGAAGCAGGGAGAGGGGGGGGGGGGTACTTTCAGCAAGGACGGCCACTACCAACAACCAAGCCCCGAAACCCATATCCCGAAGGCAAAGAAGTTGAGGTGTCAAGCAAGAAACATTTTTTTTTCTGCTCTTGCCTCATGTATTTAACCGCTTTTTTCTAAATATACTAGGCCTACACATCATATCGGCAAAAATATTTAGGAGCCCCTCTTTTTATTCCATGAAAAGGGGAAAACTTAATTTAATTCTAATATAAGATCTCATAATCACACTTAACCTTAGTGAATGTAAACAGTTTATATTTCCCATCCTGCATCGCTCTGTAGGCGCTTTATTTCATCGGTCAATTTCCCGAGGAGCCATTTTTGGAGGATAGAGAAGGACGAAGAAGAAGGTGTAAGCAGTTGGTAAATGTGAAAAGTTAAGATGGTTTCACCACCCAGACTGTGATAAATGCAATGGCCAACGATGAAGGATTAGTGTACGTATATTTTTGTTAACTTTTTACGGTAAATAGTTGTAATATTTGGCAACAACAAATGGAGGCAACTTTTGTTCTGACGCCATTTTGAAAAGTTGGATACCTAAGTTTTAAATTGTTAAGTGTATATATTGCAGAGAGAAAGAGAGAGAGAGAGAAAAAAAATTGAAACAGTGATATAGCATAACTTAGATTATGGAGGTCCCAAAGGCACCGTGCATGTGTTCCATGCTGTATGTTGTAAAACGGCAACGTTTCGCCTTTTATCATGTTTATTAAAATGTATGCTCCTTTATCCATATGTATGTTCTCTCTATATATATAAATGAATACTTTTCGGAATTTAAAAAAAAAAAAAATAATTTTAACCCCGCTCAAATTATCCGGATGATAATAGTTACACCGAGCATGGTTTCGTAGTTAAATTCAGACTGTAGAACATCCGGTTTGAATACATGTGTTTTCTGACTTTTCGGATAACCAACTCTTGTTTTTTGGAACTTACGACTTATGGCAAGGTATAAATTAAACATTTTTGGTTCAAAACTTTGATAAAAGCATCGATATTTTTACAAAAAGTGTCTTCAATCTCAGCTTATCCGATTATTCATGAAGGATATTGTAGTAAAATATAGACATTTTACTATGTAATAATTGTCGCCTACCTTAAAGTATAGTATAAGGTGACGACCAATGAACAAACTCTACATGGTGAATACGGTACAGGTAACAAACAACTATGAAAAGGAAACAGTTGAACACACGTGGTGACTACAGGTAGGACTGGACTGGACTGACAAGGGGAAGCATGCTGGCCAGCACGGGTGGATGGCTATGAGGTCAGGGTGAAAGGTCATAGGGAATACATTTACATACACAATTTCACTACATTCCTCCCCGTTTTATTAAATAAAGCTAGGTACAATTACTGTAATTAAATCAGAGGAACGTAAACCAGAAATATATAAGTATTTTCTTATATGGCATGGAAAACGTATTAACTAATTCATGTATCCACATGAACTTGGACGGAATTACATCCAGCACCTTAGTTCTGCAGGATAAACATGTTTGTATGTGGCAAGATTAATTAAAGTAAGTTAATATACGAATTATGATAATCCGCATGTAACTTCCACATTAGATCAAATGACCATGTTTAGCCATACGCATTCCATGTTGTATGTTATACATTTCTTATGTTTTAACACTTAATATAGCCAAAAGGAATATAACTTACCTATGACCTAACACTGACCTACTTCCATGAGAGTCCTGAAACTGAATGGAGTCATGGCATATGCATTTTTTAATCAAGTGAGAATCAGTTGTACCAGTATATAACTTTTATCGTGTATACAACTGATTTACCTATATATTGTGCAAGAGTGCAGAAATATATGTTAGAACTTAACAACAATCAGATAAACTAACTGCTGTGATGTATATTACTGCTAACTAACTTAATATGAATATATTTTAATGTATGTCCATCACCTTAAATATGTCAATGCCTAAATACTGTACTTTAAAACTTATACTAAGTAACTAACTTAAGCCTAACCTAAACTAAGTAAACTGTATATTTTCTTACCACCTATCCTGATAACTAAACTAACTTAAGAAGGGAAGTTTCCTTTATTGTTGACTAATCATAGGAGACGCTATGAAATATAACTATTAAACATATTTACAAAACATATTCCGCATCAGTACCGTCACTTTCTATAATTAGTTAGCCGGGTATGATACGGAAAATGTATGACATATAACTATATACAAGTTAAGTAAAGCAATCCGCCCAATACCGTCACTGAGAAAGGTCAGCCAAGTATCTGTTCGGAAAGCATAAGGTTATTTACATGGAGCAATCCAGCCCAATACCGTCACTGAGAATGGTCAGCCGGGTATCTGACGGAAAGCATTTATGTTGCATGATTACACCAGTCCTTGTTTAGTTATTCTTGGACATTCTAAGGAACTGGATGAAGGACATGCAACAGAATAGATCATTGCATAATTATGACATATGCTGCCTGAATATGCTTTACCCAGATCAGATCTCCATGGAACAGTGAGAGGAACTACATCATCTAGGTCTCAGCACCAGTATTGAATTCCACCACAAGCCAAGTCTTCAATGTTGAAGTTTGACCTGTAAAAGGGACAAGCTACGTCTATCCTAGATGATGCGTCTGTATTGGTATATGCTCTTTGTCATCCCTGTGTACAGTCATGTTGTATAACTCTTCTGTCCAACGAGCTAGCTGGCGTACGTATAATAAAGCATCTTCCCAGCATCGAAAGAAGTACGAAAAGACTATTACTGCCAAGAAGTTCCTTACTATAGTTGTGCAGTAGCGCCGTTGTTTAGATGACAGGGTTAAACTAGTGCTAATTGTAACGGGGACCGTTAGAGATGTTCCCCAAACGCTCCCCAACTCCCTTTTGGTGCCATATTCCCTATAAGCTTCATTAAATAAGACAAACTCTATGCATTTGAGACTTTAACAACGTTTACTCAGAATTGTACCAATTTCAGTCAAATTTTAGCATTGCACGCGTGCGCATGTGAATGCATGTGCGTAATGACCATATAATCTTGTCTTTACAATCTTTAGATTTTAATATACTAAATATCAAAGTATTTAATTCAAACGTATTAAAAAATGCGCTAATTCAAGTGTATTTTTGATTTTACTCATTTCACGTGCACGCACGTGCTCACATGAGCATGGCGACCATACGTTTTTGTAGAAGTCCATTACATCTATCTATTTTCTAAATCCCACCCCGTTTGGTTGAAAACCAAGGGAGTTATAGCTGTTCAAAGTTTCAGCCAATCAGATTGCAGCGCAGGTACATGCACGTGTATGCATGTGAATGGTGATCATGTCTTCTTGTAGAAGTCCGTTATATCTTTCCATGTTCCAAATTCCATCCTGTTTGGTTGAAAACCAAGGGAGTTATAGCTATTTAAAGCATAAGCCAATCAGATTCAAGCGCACGTGCATGCACGCGTTTTCAAAAAAATTGCTATATATCTTATCGTAGGATATCCTAATACATGCCTGTATTTAAAATTTCAAAGGATTTCGTAAAAAAAACAAGAAAGATATTGAGACTTTAGTTTCAGCCAATCAGAGCGAAGCGCACGTGCATGCGCATGAGATCTTGCTTTTTTGACCATGTCATCTTGTCTATGCTTCTAATATATACTTCTAATATGAGTTTTAAAGCATATCATCAATAATTTAAATAGTTACATCTGTATCAATTAAATTGGACATTTCTCGTGTTGCACGTGCGAGCTCTTGCAACCACACGTGCATGCACATGCTTTCATGATATTTCTTTTATTACGGGCTGTAGATCCCCCTAATGTATGACTATGTTCAAAATTTCAAAAGATTTTATAAAAAAACAAGAAAGATATTGAGACTTAAGTTTCAGCCAATCAGAGCGAAGCGCACGTGCTTGCACGTGCGATCTTGCTATTTTGACCATGTCATCTTGTGCATACTGCTCATAGAAGTATATATTTTCGAGGAACTTTTCGTCTGATCTCAATTTTATAACTTAAGAAATTTTAAAATGTCCAACTTTTCTCCATATCTGTTTCATATTTCTGAATTCGACATGATTTAGATCCACGATTAAAAGTAGCTAACGACGATCTAACGTCTGTAAAGTCTCTTTCTTGCCTTGTTAAAACTATAAATGTGGAGTCAATACCACCTTTTCCTTCTCCAAACCAAGATTAACTAGAATAAATATAGTTTAACGTATTTGAACTTAGTAAATTTAAACAATCGGTTTTATGAGCTGTAAATCCGGTGCCTCAAAAAAAAACTTTCGGAAAATAAAGTGCACGTAATTAAGTGAAAATGAGCTGTCTTTTCTTTAATTCATCAATAAAACCTACTATTTAAATTTTTAATTCTTCAAAATTGTGTTTACTGAAAATATCTTTATAAAAATTATAATCCTGTTATGTAAAAAAATCTTTTATAAGGAATCTTCAATTGTCCGTCATTTACGATCTTGAAGATTGGACAAATTGGTACACTGAAAACAACCTAAATAAAAGAATTAAATAAGATAACAGATCCTCTACAATTTCACCTTCAACTTATTATAAAAGGTTCATGATTTAGTCATTGAGCTGACACAGAGAAAACCCTTTCCAATCAGCCGCTTTTCTTTTTGCAAATGAATTGTTTGCTGAACCCTCATTTTCCGTCATCCCAATATCTATTTGGACAGAATTGGAAACAGTCTTCATTACTTCCGTTGTCTGGCTGACCAGGGAACCAGTTAGAATATGTTACTTTGGTCTTTTTTTCCATGTTAAATTACCTTCTTTTATTATTCTTAAATTATCTTACTGTACGGAAATATGTCATCAATTCAGTGTATAAATAATGGACTAACAATAAGTATGAAAAACGTCAGCCAGCATTTGTCTCAATGATAAATTATATTTGCTGACAAGGGCTTTGTATCGAACATAGATTCATTTAAGTTTGTTTATAATTAGCAAGGGTAATATGTACACTGCATCAACAGGGACAATGAGCAAGAAATGCAATGTTCTTGAATTTTGCAGAAAATAAATTGGACTAACTTCAGAAAATAATTAAAATATGATCACAGCCAACGAGCCAAATATAAATACATGTTTTTTGATTTTCAGAAACAAATCATTCTTTATGTAATTACATGTTTTGGATCAGACATTGTGCTCTTTATGTAATATTGGAAAAATACTTCAATTTAAGGTCATTTTCAAAGGAATTTACACGTCAGATCATTTGGAAAATGACTTATTTTATTATGCCATAATGCATTGGCTAGAAGGGAAATTACGTCATGTTCAGAAGATACGAAGTCAACGAGAATCCAAGTTATTAATTCTGCATTTTTGGCCTAAACTAGGACGTTTTGTTTTTTCAGAAATTCCCTGGGCCAAAAAGGCCCTAAGTAGGCCCTAAGTGAATCTTGCCCTTTATTAACTATGATTTTCAGCATTTATTTTAACTTTTCTCTCTTTTTTTAAGTTTCAAAAAATATTCTTTGTGTCCGATTACATTGTAAATCTGTATATAACCTCAATATATCAGTACTTAGTGCCAAATTGGATACAATGTACATATGAAACACACGTACTTTTATTACGAAAACAAAATGTCCACCTCCTGGCCATATAATTCTAGTTCACCGACTTTTTAGTGAGGTAGCATCACATCAGTTTATAATACTGAAGATTGTAGTTGTATAAGATTCATACTCATTTTGCATTTTTAATACGGCAACGCAAAGCACAAGTAGCTAGGTTTGATCTTTAAATTTAGATGATGTTAAGATCTTGAACTAGTAATAATTATCGATAGAAAAATATCACAGAGAAATAAAAAATTATACAAAGCAGAAAGAGAATATCCATTGAACACACTCAAAAATATAAATAAGCTTGTCGGGGTGTACATGTATCTAATTTAAAATGTTCACAGAATTGAATTTTATATAGATTTCTCTTAATTAAAAGATTGCGTATTGATTAGCATAGAAAACATGTTAAAAAGTACAAATTAAAAAAAAAGGAATATAATGTACAAAGTCATACTTATTATACCCCTGCTTATAAAAGTGGAGAGTATATAGTAATCGATATGTCCGTCCCTACGTCCGTCTAGCTGTACGTCTGTCCGTCCGTTTGTCTGTTACGCTCTGGGGTACCCGTCGCTTATCTGGAACTCCTCTCATACCTCTCATACCACTGAATGAAATTTGATGAAACTTTTACATATTCTTTACATATTGCCATCGTTCATTACTTATTGCCATTCTGACCTTTTATTTTACTTTTTTGATCTGACACACACTGTGGGTTTCCCACAACCTAATATGGACACTCATTATATTCATTTGGGGGGCAGGGGTATCAATAAATGAGTTCATTGATCACAGTACCTCTACTTTGTTTTTATTATCATGATAAGGTGTTTTAGATCTAAGAATGCGCAAATAGGTGACAAAAATCAAAAACATACGGATTCCTATCAACATAAAATTCGTCATAAATACCGCTGCGCCGGAATATTTTTTTCATTCTTCAGAAAAAGCAATTGATTAATTTCAACCTTTTAATGAATAATTTATGTATTCCATTTTTAGTGTCACTTTGTGGTAGAAAGTATTGGAGTGGAATTGATTCAAACGATATTGAAATTAAAAAGGGTTAAAATAACTTAGTTGGATAAAAAATAATCCTTTTCCTATATTTCATCCAAACGCAACATTTCATTCTTAGTACAAATCAATCACTTATAAAACGTTTTCAACAGAACATTGAAGAACATATTATAGACTCCAGAAATTGACTTTATAATAATAATTGGATAATTGTAAAGACTTGTCAGTCACAGACTGAAAAAAATAGTCATATACAGAACAATTACGTTAGGGGTATGAGAACAAGAAGGTAAATCATTAACGCCAAAGACAACAGTTAGCACGTGTCCGAAAAGAAAGGCAACACATTCATTCTTTGGGAATGCTGATTTAATTTTAATGTCTTTATATAAAAATGTGTACGTTGTACAGCTTAAAGTTGAATGGAAATATCGACATTTTTTGCATTTATAAATGTATTCATAATTAGGATGGCATTGTTTTTAGTACACCATTTATATCGGAAGATTGTAATTTAAGTTAATAACTACATATTGAGGACGAATAGATTTTAAATTGAGATTTGTCGGCAGTTACCTGATTTTAGCACATTCACTTGCAGTATTGAGGAAGCCTATAATTTTTAATAGTGCAAGGGCATAACTAAGTTAAATTTTCAATATAGATTTTGCAATGATCGTTTTGTTAAATTCATATAAGTATGACAGAAAGCTGTATTATTTGCTGGTAAACCATAGAATATTTATATACATGTAATTATTTTGTTTTCAAGATTTCATCAGGATCGCAGCACATTTTAGATTCTTTACATGTAATACTTCTCGAGTTGATATGTTCAGTTTGATTCGTAAAAGCTTACTATGATCCATAGAGTGTATATCCTTGCACCGGATCGATTTATTGAGACCTTCACATTACTGTCCGATTTACTTGGATGCAAAACGAATTTATGGCAATATCAATTCAATAGGAAATATGTGGAAAATGTGTTAATAAAATCGTGAAGACGACATTGAATCAAGTAAATGACCTAAGAAATATTTGTAAATAATATTCTATTCAATTACAAAATACATTTTAGTTGAAAAATATTACTTGAATCAGCCTTGAAAAGACTGTAAAGATGTTTCATTTGAATGTACAAAAGGTAGCATGAAATTTTTTTTTATATCTGTAGATAAAAAAAAATTGTGTTAAATATTTTCTCCCATTTTTGTACACATGTTGGTACTTCATTCAAACTTTTTACTATAATCAAGTAAAAGTCTTTACAATATATTTTTGACAATGGACTCATTTTTTTATTGAATCTTCAAATCAAAGAATCTCTATTGAATAAAACTTTTTTTTGTTTTGCCTTATATTTTGTCCCCTATGATATTGAATTGCATTTTTTAGACAAAAGTAATCAGAAAAGGATATATTCAAGTCATACAGTTCACCTAATTCCTCATGACTTAAAACATACAATTGCTAGGTTATTATTTACACACAGAACTACTCAAGGGTTTTCCGTTATATCACGATCATGACAAGGAGCTCACGGTTGGTGTGGCTGGTCGGTGGGGGATGTGCATCTACATGGCACCTAATCCTACATCTAAATTTTTTGATCTCTGCGTTTGCTCTGCTTTTGATTTGAATGGTTTAATGGACCTTTGTGCTTAAATATTGTTTATTATCTCTTTATATATCACTATAATAATCATCAAAAATCAAAATTATATATACAGGTTGTGACTAGAAGAATTTCGCACCTTTCAGAACAGAGGAAAGATTGATTTGAAAATATTTTATTATGTGAAAAATACATTAACGGATTTGGAGGTAGGCTTAGCCTATCTCCACAACAGAGGAAAGATTAGACTGGGAATCACTCCAACACACAAGTAGGCGTTAACCTTCGCTCTGTTTTCTGGGTGAATGAGGATTACGAGATATGCCGAAAGGGCAGGTCAACAAACGTGAGATATCATATCGCTTTTTTTCAGGGCGTATAAACTTCATGTGTAAGTAGTTTCTAATTACCTTTCCATCTTAATCAACAAGGTTAGTATTTATAAGGAATCTTAATTTAAAATACATTCACATTCCATATAAGCATAACTCTTTTTTTAGCATAATCATTTTGTTTTTGTAGGTGAAAGGGTAAATTATTTAACGACATAGTATGAATGATAATATTAAACGGTGTTTAATCTTCTGATAGCAGGTGGATCCAAAATTTCCTGTAAAGCAGAGGAGGTAATGTTTGAAAAAGGCTATTGACAATTTTTCTTCAGTATATAGAAATTTATAATTAAACAGTGTATACTGAGAAATTACTATGTTTAATTTCGTTATTTTGAAAGCATTAGAAAGATCCACAAAGTTATGATCACCACGAAATTTAAAATTCCCAATGCATTGCTATTAAAAAAATTGTCTTACCACAAAAATCATATACCCACAAACCAATTTTTACCTCAAACCGAGAAAATTTGTCGCCCCCCCCCCCCCCAGAATATCTTATTTTATAGTGTTTTCTTTATAATCAGAATTCAAACTTGCTTAAGTTTTTTTAGCATATTTTTTTTCATTGTTTTTATACTGACACGCAAAAGAAACGCAACACCCTACTTTGGGGGGGGGGGGGGGGGGGATAATTAAGGTGAGTGAAGAAATTTGAATAATAAAATTATGAATATCTTCAATTTCATAAACATCGGTAATTCAACGGTTGAACGATTTCCATATCATAACCGGAAGTCAAGTTTGAGTCTGCTTAATAGAAATCAAAAATTGCATGTTTTACAAAACAATTGGCAATATGGAGGGGTGTGTTTTAACAGTCATTTTTACTTAGCAAAGTTAACACATAAAGATTTAACATTTTTATCAAATATCTGATGTTCTGAAAAGTGAGTGAAGCTTTACTGTATTCGCTTTTGAAAATCAAAAGATAAATAAATCAAACATTTGTAGATTACGAGGGTTGTCCAAAAAGTTCGTGGACAATGACGTTTTTGTGAAAATAAATGCTTCTATATAAATCTGTTGTATATCAAAATATTTCTTATGAAAAAACAAGTCAGAATGATTTAGTTTTTATTGATGGAACGTAATATTTTTGTAAAAATCGGGATCTTTAGAGGTCGCGGATAGTGCGCACGGACCAAGGTTAAAATGATGTAATCTCTGATATAAAGAGTTCGGATTTAAATGATTATTTTCTATATAAAACACGTAAAAAATGAATAAAATTTTTTTGTATCACAAATAAAAAGGTTATTATCATTTTATGATATCTTAAATATCGCTTATTATATAGACAACGAAAATACACAAAGAAAACCTTAACAAGTACGTGTCAAAACTCAGCAGAAAAGTGGCGTCGTCCGTCGGCACGGGGCAGCGTCCGTTCACAAGAATAAGTTTTATAACGGTTGAAACGATGTAAGAGACACAATATTTGTTAAAACAACTCGAAATGATTGAATCATATTGAATGTATCGATTTGGGATTCGTATATACAATTTTTCAACAGTGTGTACAAATTCGAAGACACTACAAGAATTTAAAAACACATGTAATTAACTGTAAATGGAGATTTCTATTCATGACGTTGTTATAAATCTAGCGCAGCGTCGGACTGGGCTGTTCAGTTTTGGTGTACAAACTGTTAATTTAGATGACGCTCGTTAATTTGTGTGCATTGTTTTGAATTTTAAAAATTAAATGAATTATAATCTATACTTAAAGAATATTGCTAGCACTTCGAAATGCGTTGCGCCTTTAAAAAGAAATGTAGTGTGTGTCCTTGAACATGTGTTAAGTCAAAATCAAAATGTTTGACGTTATAATGAAACTAGCGTAACGTCAGACTGGTCCGTGCGCACAATCTGCGATCTTTAAAGACCCCGATTTTTACAAAAATATTAAGTTTCATCAATAAAAACTAAATCATTCTGACTTATTTTTTCATGAGAAATATTTTGATATACAATACATGCATATAGAACCATTTATTTTAACAAATACGTCATTGTCCACGAACTTTTTGGACAACTCTCGTACTGTTTGTTGCGTTTCTTTTGCGTGTCAGTGAGTATATATAAGTTAGACGAAAGTCAGTTTGTTAATGTTAGGAAACGTATAGCTAGGATGATTCAAACAAAGTATACAATTATAGCCTTATGGTGAGGTCAATATGCTTTCTTATACTCAGTACCTTCTCATATAAGGAGTTAATATGACATATGGATTATGACGTCACAGTATTGAATTACAGTACAGAATAAGTTTTAAAAACATCCATTTTATAAAGAATATTGTGACGCCTGCACTTCTGTTGCTTCACAAAAGAACGTTTCCAATTTCAGAAACAGCATGCAGTCTATAACCCTTTTTATAATTGATCATGTGATCTAGCTGGAGCCAATGAAATACTAGTAGCTGGCAACAATAGAGAAGAAATAATAAATGTCTTTATAATACTCTTATCTATTTTGTTGAAATATTGTTGAAACGGGGATGAAAGCGATATCAGTGATCAGGGACAAAAGGTTTAAAAGGAAATAAATAAAGATGACAAACAGTAACGAAATTCATAGGTTCATTCCAAGAATACAAATCAGCAAAAACAGATCTTTTACCGAAAAATATCATAGGTTGAATTAGTGCCAAGGAGGAGTGAACAACCCCTATGGCCGGACACACATGCCATTGTCTCTTGTTCTTCTAGTTTGATTTAATTAAAAAGAAATCTTTATAATCTCATTTATAGATGAAAGAGTGAGTGTACATTCCCAACAGCCGGGCACACATACCATTTTCTTTTGTTCTCTTATTAAGTTTGAAAAATATATGCTAGAATTACATCAGTAAAGAATGATGAATTTAAGACAACTGTGAGATATTCATCGATTTAAAGGAGGAAAAAATCCAATATTTTTCCTTTCAAGAAGTTAAAAAGAATAGCAATAAACATTATAATATAACATGTATAAGTTAAAGAAATTCACTTTTACATGGATACCCACTTCCGCCCCAGCCTAGGGTTGAACTCTCGACCTTCGGAATCTGTCTCCTAGCAGTGCAGGAACAGCGTGCTAGACCGCTCGGCTATCTAGGCAAGTCTTAAAATTTGCTTTCGATGCCGATGGACTTCTCGCAACACTGCCCTACACTACACGGTCATTTAGAATAGAAGTGAGATACAGTTATTTTGACATCAGTTTTAACAAAGGATTATTACCAATACATGTTGTAATGAAATCAATTATTATTTATAAAGCACATTTTACAACAAGTCTTAAACTAACATAACTGCTCTAAGTGAAGAAATTCTAATATTGAAAGCACAAAGAAATTCACTTTTACATGGATACTCACTTCCGCCCCAGCCCCAAAAAATATTTTAAGATACATTTTGTAGCTTATGTGCTAATATTTTTTTGATATTAAATCATTGGCAAGCAAATAACGATGTTTATTTATTTTTTTTTTTTACGTAATGATTAATATTTACCATTATTTAATCACTTCATACTTACTAGTAATTCTTGTAGACTCCAGGGTTGCCTAGTAAAATCGTGAGAAAAAAGTTGCCATTCGTGCGTCGTCAGGCGTATTCTGAACATAAAATAACATAAAATTGCATAGTTTGTTTATTATGCAGATATGAATTTTAAATTAGATGTATTAGGTGTATAATGGTGGAAAATGAAAAAAAAAATACAGGCCAGTGATGATTATTGTTCACTCTAGGAATCTTGTCCACGATTTTACCTACCAACCCTCATACTCATCATTTTATCTCTCTAGCCACATGTTTAGGTAGTATGCCCCCCTCCCACTTCCATCCCCGTTTTACACCAAAAGCCATCTTCAAAAATGCTTAGATATATTACCAAACGGGCAAATAAGAAACAAAGCAGGTGACGCTGAAATTTCTTAAATCTGTTACTTCAGGATTTGATCGTACTATACCATCAGTGATTATAATCCATTTTTTGTAGTTTTAAATAGACATGACATTTTCGTCATTTATATTTGGGGCGGTGGTTGCTGTCTTTCTTCATAATTATTGGTATGAGAAGAAAGACTCGCAAGAAGAAAGTATTCTGAGCAGTATACACTACTACGTTACAGGTAGTATCGGATCCAACCTCTGATGTTTTGATGGTCAATATGTTTGCTCTGCTCATGTTTTTTTTTTCATTTTTAATGAACTTTTGAGCTTGTTTACTGTTCGTTATCTCCATGCATTTTATGACATTTTCTAATTATACACACTTAACAGCCTCGTGGGGATCCGGGTTAGAATAGGTCCCAGTACCCCCTTGCTTGTCGTAAAAGGCGACTATATGGGGCGGTCCTTCGGATGAGACCGTATAAACCGAGGCCCCGTTTCACAGCAGGTGTGGCACGATAAAGATCCCTCCCTGCTCAAAGCTTAAGGCCGTAAGTGCCGAGCATAGGCCTAAATTTGCAGCCCTTCACCGGCAATGGTGACGTCTCCATATCAGTGAAATATTCTGGAGAGGGACGTTAAACAGTATACAATCAATCAGATACACTTAACAAAGTAATTTAAAAATGAGCAGGGAATTTCTGTTTCTAGATCTACCTGATACTTTTAACATTTATTTACAGGGAGGGTAATGAATGTGGTGGACTACTTTATTTGGTTGTTTTCCTGGATTTTCTACATCTATTTGGCCATTCTGGCTTACTTTGGCATTTGCGTTTGTGTCGTAGAATTGAAGTGGAATATTTTTTGGGTGTTACTTTTATATTTTCTGTACGAACATAAACAACAAGAAATAGAAAATATTATTTGAATAATCTGGATGGAGAAAACAGAGAGATAAACAGTCATTACAGCTACATTATAGGTATAAATTATTTTATATTATTTTCGTTTACGAAGATTAACACTGTCCTACGCTTTGTTTTTTTTTTATCTTTATTAGTTAAGTACAAGTATCTGTCCGTTTTTTTAAACTAATTTGGGATGCTTACACTTTGAAAGCATATGACATTCGTTATTTATATTTATTCATTTATTAATGAAACTACGTGTCTATTATATATATTTTCCTTGTTTTTATCAAATGTTATTCATTAAAACTCTATACTAATTTTTTTCTGGTTGAACTTTTCATTTTATTAGTGGGAGCGGGATCTGCAGGCTGAGTTCTTGCTAACAGACTTACGGAAGATTTCGTATCCTTGGTACTTATTGTAGAAGCGGGAGGTTCCGAAGAAGAACATGAAATGATGAAAGTCCTATCCATGTCTAGAATCTTGCAAGCGACAGAACATGACTTGAATTTCAGGACAGTTCCTCAAAGGTTAACATATTACGTTACAGCCGAGTTTGGTTCCATAATACACGTACAAGCATGGGAATATCCCGAATTTTAAATGAAAAAACTGTAGGCCAAATTTAAAAGAAAGTATTTTCATATCCGTGTTGTAAATAATAACAATAGGTTAACCTGCCACCTTTCAGAGTAACCAATGAACTCGCCTTGGATGCATTGTGGGTTGTTGTGCCTAGATATGGAATACTCCATATCCAAGATATACTCCAATTTCACTGCCCGAACCATACGTATTTGGTGCACGTATTTCGATCATTTTTAAAGGAATAGCAACTAGTTTATAGTTTATTTCAAAGATTTTCTAACTTTATTAACCACCTAAATATTTCTTTGAAATCTACATTGATAACAACGGAAATACGACAATTTAATAAGGAAACAAATCCTTTACGATCAGCCAAATATAATCTTATTGAAGGGTGTACATTATATAAATATAACATTAATAAAACATCGAGAATTTCTTTTCCCAAATAATGTCATTGAATTTTTTCTTCTAAAAGGAGCTAATTATTTTAATAAACAGAAATAAAATATGACAATTTTTTTTTTTGGTGAAGAAATGTCTTTTCAAAACTCAACACGAATGGCTAAAGTGTTCCCTATGTGGTCATTCAAAACAATAATTGTTAGTAAACAACATCTATTATGAAGTCAAAGCTAACTGGCGTTTATCATGCAAATTGTTAATACAGCATTAAAACTTTGAACTCTCTACAGAATTTTTGATTTGTTGGATCATGACAAGAAGCTCACGATGGGTGTATAAACTGATTTACATGAAATGCTTAATGTTTTTATGATACCTGATCGCACCTACGATGTTTTAAAGGTCCAAGTTACTCTGTTCCTACTTTGTATACTGTTTTATTGAACTTTTTAGCCCAGTAGTGTCTGCTTACTCCATATTTCAACAAATTCAACGGAAGCATTAGCGTCCTTTTTTCTCATGTTTTGTTGAAATTCTTACCCTCTTTATCAAAATCTTATTCGTGTTTAGAAGCAAACGATACATTCTAATATATGTCGAGACTGGGATTGTGCACTCTACGTTCATTTTCAATGTATGATGCTTTCACGCTATGTATGAAAGGAGAATTGATAGGGACCGGGGTGGTGAAGATAAAAATGAAAATGTAAATACCAATCAAGACTTTAATGCAAGTAAAATTAAATGA
This sequence comes from Saccostrea glomerata, assembly GCA_003671525.1. Taxonomy (NCBI): domain Eukaryota; kingdom Metazoa; phylum Mollusca; class Bivalvia; order Ostreida; family Ostreidae; genus Saccostrea; species Saccostrea glomerata. The sequence continues at coordinate 59,100 of PRKT01000358.1, read as the reverse complement.
AACAACATTTTAGTCCAACTTCACCTTTTCATTACTATGTATAATGACATATACAGATAAGTATGAAAAAAGTTTGCATGAAAAAAGATATTTAGTCACAAAATTTTCAATGATAATCGAGTTCCTAAGAACTAAAATTAAAGCTTTAAATACGTGATAGTTTTCAGAAACAGGACAATTTTAAATTTTAAACTTTGTTTTGTTCCTTAAAACCATGCTTACAAAGAGTGAATTATTCAGTTTCAATTAATTATCTTGTTGTGTGATAAAATCTGTTATAAGGAACGAAAAATTGTCCTTTTTTACAATCTAAAAGGAAGCACAGACGGGCACATTGATAACAACGGGAATATGACAATTTAATGAGGAAACAAATTCTTTAGGATCAATCAAATAAAATAATTCATGTTTTATAATGGTGTACATTGTGTAAATATTACATCGATAAAACGTCGAACCTTCTTTCTCAAAATAATTTTCTTAAAGTTTTTTTTTTCTTTTCAAAGGAGCTTACTTATATTTAAAGGAAGAAAAAACTATGACAATTCCGTTTTCTTTTTTCTTTTTTTTTTCTTTCTTTTTTTTT